>JAPVRG010258175.1:2732-18783 GCA_029783565.1 Rhagoletis cerasi
TTCAACAATTTATTGAGCTTGAGGCCGTTTTAAATGAAAATTCTTGTGTAAAAAACAACAATTTACATTTTGGTAGGAATTATAGCTGCTATTTCGGAGATCACCACATCTCCTCATCAGACTCCTTTTTCTGGGATTTGAACCTGCGCCTCCCAGATTACAAAGCCAGTGTGCTACCCACTGCGCTAAGTTCGCCATGTAACTTGTTGTTGCGTTTCCACATTTTCATTTAGTTAAGCCAAGAATATTTGTATATTTATATGCATCCTTTATCTCAAGAAATGGTTTCAGGACCAAACGGAGTCACTGGACCATGATACTTCGAACTCTTGAATCTGAGAAAATTAAAGCGTCCTAAGCGGTGTTGTCACCAGGCACTGAGTGCTCCTGCATAAATGAACAATCATAGCGTAGTCTGACAGGTTTTTTCTGTAGAAGTTTTCAGCATGATACAAAAAAGAAGGTAGTTTCAATAAAAAACTTTTTGATTAAAAAGCAGATTTTTGACAATTGCTCAATTGTAAAAAATTCGAAGCGGCGTTACCCAATTTGAGTTTTTTGGTACAGGGGATTTTATATCATAAATTTGGGATTATAAATATATAAAATAATAACATTAACATTTTCCTTTTAAAAATAACTAATATATTATCCTAAAAGTGTTTAAATTTCATATTAAATTCGACAACCATTCCTCGAAAACCTCATTTATGGATTAATAAAATTTTAGTGAAGATATTTTAATGTCATCTGAATCTTTCATAATGTGTATAGATAGCCAGGACTGTTGGAGTCTCCTATATCGGACACGATTGTTTCTGATATAATTCATACACTGAAATTACACATTTCGATGTGTATTTAATACATATGTATTATCTCTGTCCATTTAACCGCATGTCTTTCAAGTAACTTGAAATGGGAATTTACTTTGGGACCCATGAACCTCAAATTTTAGGGAAGTGAGTACCTTCCATTTCCGGTGGGTTTTACCAGGGACCGAAAATAAGCATTAAATAACTAAATTTTCGTTAATTTTTATTTTTATTTCTTCGATCAAGAAAAAACTTTAAACTTTGATTGCATTTGTTTCTGTCAAATTTAATTGTTATTTTGTGATTTTAATTTTTTCGATCATTTTTACCCGTTATGATGGACACAGTGTTTTTATTTTTTATAACCGTTTTAAATCTTTTATTATCCAAAAGAATTAAATCTGAAAATAACGGTCATCATAAAAAATAAAAATCTCAAATAAACAGTAACAAAATTATCGAAAAAATATAAATCCAAAAATTAAAATCATTCTCGATTGAAAAAATAAAAATCACAAAATAACGATTACATTTGATCGTTGAAATATAAATACAATTTTAACGGCTAAACTGTGATTTTTATTATAAATATCATAACCGTTCGGTCCCTGGTTTATACAATATCCTTGTTTCTTTGGTTTAAATTAAAATATATTTTGCTATTATACACGTATTGGAGACGTTGTGAAACAAAATTGAAGATATATTGTTATTATGTACCATAACTACAAATATCCATTTATTGGCTTAAAATATTTAGGAAGGGAACATTAGCTTTCATTTCTTTCAAAAACAAAAGACAATTAACTGGTTCAAATTTCGATTCTAAGACCAACATGGTTTTAAAAAAACAAAAAATTAATAATAAAATTTGAAGGATTTTAGATATTGGGTATGGCAGCACGAAATGTCACAATCTGCTTAATTGTCAGGTGGATAATATGGCGACGAAAAAGTGACAATGAAACTACCTTGTTTTTTGTATCATGGTTTTCAGTATGAAGAAGAGAAGAAATTGCTTCGTGATGTATAATATTTGTTTCCAATCTTCAGCCATGCACCTTCCCTAGCTAAGGCGATATTTTCTTCGTATCTTAGTGTTAGGAATGAGAAATTCCTTTCAAGACCATTTTTAATAGCAAAGATTGTTTTATGTGAGTCCAAAAGTGGACATGGTACCGAAAGGAGAGGTTATCCCATCCATATCCATAAGTATACATATTTACTTTTTAGGTACATTTATCTACTTTTAGGTACAATTTTTTCAACAAAGGTACAATTTGAAAGTTTAATTTTCATCACTAGTGCGAAAAAAACCATTATGACGTCAATGAAAAGGTGGATGCTGTCAAATCGACGAAGAGAGGGTTAGCGGTCCGCGAACGGCGTCACATTTATTTTCTGCATCGTGATTCATGAAAAATAGTAAACGTTCATTTAATCATCTCTGCTCTAGAGTGAATACTGGAAATGTATCCTTTCTCCTTTTTAGGGGCAATACAACGACATTATCGGGTGTGGAAAAATTTCGTGATAAAAAAAAAACAATTATCGCATCACAGTGCCTGGCCGAACTTCTTCTCCGAACGGCAGGTGAGTTTCTATGAGAAGTTTTTACATGGCAGAAATACAATCGATGGTTTGTCATTGCCTGCCAAAGCAATGGATGTTAGTCGGGCCAAAAAATCGAACATGGGTTGTTGTTATTGTAACAGCATAACAATTACTCAAACACTTCTGGGAAATGTTGCCGAAGTGACAATCCTTGGCAGTTACATAGACTCGACTATCGGGTGGTATTGCGCACCTCTAGCCCGGGCTACGGCGGACGTCAATTTTCGAAATAAAGCTGACAAAAGCTCTTCCTTGAGATCTGAGCACGAATAAGTTTTTAATTCTTAATATTTCGAAGGCAAAAGCTTTTCATCGATATCTTCTTTAACATTGAATGACTCACTACTATTTACACTGAATTAAACAATGCATAGTATGTATAGATTTATATGTATGCAGGTGCTTGTGTGGGTAAGAAAGAAGTATACACTTCAGTTACCTTCTCGTATTTTCCGAACTCAGCGAAATTTTAAACGTTACACCTTCAATAAATCACAAAACTAAATAAACACACAAAACAATTTTTAGTAATCCTCTCGCATTGAGTAGTTGTCAGTAAATGTCAACCGATATATGAAAATCAAAGACTTTTATCTGTAAAAAAAGATTGCCAGGTATACTGAAAGTAACAAACTGCTTCACAATAGATAGTGCAGATAATTTTTAAGAAGATAAACGAATTATTTATAATACATTAAACTGCGCAGCAGTGAGTCATTCGAAAGATATTGGTAAGTAAATGCGTTTTAGCAAAAGTACTTAAATAGTTGTATGACTAATACAGTTGATGCGCTTAACGATTTCACCCCGGGCGAAGCGTTGGCAACCCTAAAACTTCCACTCAAGTGCTCTTTATCTTATCAAGCCAAAATGGTAAACACCTTGCTCCACGGCATCCTCTACTAGAAAGTAAATAATCGTAACCATATTTGAACCGAATATTCATACATGAATTTATGTGATATGGACTCGACAGGTGAGAGCAGTCACATTGGTCAATAACTTTTACAAAAGCGACGTATTGTTATACATAGGTCGCCATAATTCGATGTCAACAGCTATCGTTAGCTTATCATTTTTTATTTATGTACACAGAGCTATCAGTACATATTCCACCGTTCAATGCGAACTAAAGACGTTTTCTTTTCTACCGAAAAATGTTGCCTACCCAGTGCCCTACACGCTTAAATATCAAAGAAAGAGCAACGAAAGTGCAAACTTTTTTGTAGATAAGAAAACGCCATAAACTACTATTTCTGTGGGCTTGTCAACTTACCGTGTCTCATTAGTACGCTGTGCTGTGGATTACGTATGATACGTATTTGTCGATCAGGATGTTGTGGTTCACCAAATTCACCGCCAATATCCTTGGGCAGTTGCCAAAGGGCACTACGCTCTTCGAGGTGATCGCGTGGAAAATAGAGCGGCGCTAGCACCTCATAAATGCCACGTTCGTGTGCACTTACACACAATATCACAATTTGCGTTAGATGTTTATCTAAAAAGCGTCGAATTGTACCTGAAAGCAAGAAATGTAGAGATGTTTAATTGAATCACACAAAAGAATGGATTGTGAAATATTTACGCAATGCTATGTGGGCAGCTAAGTCGGCTGGGAAACTACTCTGATTGGCACTTAAGTTGCTGATAGCGATTGTACGTAGATTTAGTTCTTTAGCTTTGTACAGAGCATTTCTGAAAGAAGAAAGAGAAAAATTTATATCGATTTGTTGTACGGAAAATTTTCGTCGCCGTAATTCTCTAAATGAAATACAGTGTGGTCTAAAAGTATATAAAAGTAGCAGATGCAATTTGTAATCAGCCAAAACTTGCAGTATGAAGGACTTGCCACTAAATGTAGCATTTTCTTAGGCGCAACTGCTATTGTTTTAGAAATTATCGGCGATCAAAATTATCGATAACGATTTTCAGAATCCCACTGCTGAGATTCAAAAAAACCATTGCAACAAATCGTGTTGAAAAGTAGTTTTCTATCAACGCCTGGTATTGGTAGATAATAAAAGTTCCGCAGTGGGATTCTGACAATCACAACGCAAATTTTTTGTCGCCCAAATTTTCTAAATGAAAATCAGAGGGCCTGAAGGTAGACAACATGAAAAATTAACAGCTGCAAAGTGCTATCAGCAAAATCTGGCAGTACGAGGGAGTTGCATGTTGTTAGGAGTGCGCTACTCTCTTAGAGATTTCCGGCTGCAGGGCCGTTTTTTCGACGCCCTGTTAAAGTTAAAGGGTGCTTTGACTGTCGGTTAGATGCATTAAAGCAGACCGGCCGTCGAATATTGGCAGGCTGTCGGGAAAGCAGCCCTGTGGAGGGCCTATGTATCTATATATTTTTCCACTTTCACCACTTGTTGAATTTTCCCCGGAACGATAGCTGCTAGTAATCCGCATGAAGTTGTTAGGGAAAATGTGTTGTGGTAAAAATAAAGCTTCGTAGGCAGATGATGTATGCTTTAGACATTTCCGGGCAGCTTTATAAGAAGGAAATGCTGAGATGATTCTACCTCGTCAACCTTCAAACCCCTACGGCAATAGGGGTGCGAAACGATATTGATTCCTACCGCATGGGTTGCCAATGGACAGCGCCCGGTCAGCACCATCGTCAAAACTGAGAGTTGACGCTTAGCCAGCTGTCGAGGCTCCCTTGAACGGCTGCAGTCGACTACCGGCCAAAATTTGCGTGTCTTAATTTTCGCCCGGTGCTCGCTGAGCCGACTTTAAGCTTATCTGTCCAGGAGAAGTGCACAGGTTGTGACATAAACTCCTATACCCGCCATCCCCTGTCAGAAGAGATGACTCTAAAGGTTCTTTAGGGGGCAAGCGCACCAGCCATGCAGTTTTCTGCAATGCTACTGATGTCCTGAGTACCAATCAGTCTGATTTGGAAGTAATCCGAGTCAATCGAGGCAAAGGTCGGATATTCCTCGACCACGTTCGACCATACCAAGCGCGATCCTAGAGGTCTGGCTGCCGTCTGAGTAGATATTAAAGCACCTAATCAAAACTTGGATGTAATAACTAACTTATGTAGAATTTTGTAGTGAGTTCCACCAGACAATGACCTTATACCACGTAATTGGTTTCTTTATCGTTTCCCACAGCCAGAAGAATACCTTTGGGGAGAAGGCACATCCAATTTTTGTATGTTTCAATATTTGGATTCAAGGATAAGTCTTGACTGTGCCAGACAGCAAAAGTGGAACGCCGCAGATCAAAGGAAACTGGACATTATGAAACCCTTATCTCCTGGGCAATAATAGCAAGTTCGCAGCTAGTATACCGATTTGTGACAAAGTTTAAGTACCACTGACGATGAGTGCCACGTCGTTGATACAGAGACGACAATAGATGCCACGAACCTAGCGCCCATAAGGCCAATATTTCGGGATCCGTTAGTATTCCTATTAGAAATCGATTGTTCAGTATAAACATCCTCAGTAAGCACCGTGTTCTTCGTTTGTCTCGCGCTGGTTAAAGTGAAAGCGATGATTGGCCTCACCAAGTCCTGCCTCCGACATTTCAGACCTTCCACTATGCTTGGGACCCAATATACATATGTAGATTAACATTGTACTGACGAAGGGTTTTTAGGCTTGATGTATGTATGTATATATTTTGGAATGAGTTCCGTCAATCCTTCTCAAATCTGGTCTCGTGACAAACCGGTTTCGGTGCTATGTTATCTTCAATGCCACTTTGGGTTTGAACGGAGTCACCAACAACCATAAAGAAAGTGTTTGGGTTTATTTTCATCTGATTCCCAGTCATTTATGTCAGTGTACTTTTTGGCCACAATCAAGGTTAGCCCTCGCGATATGTCCGTCTAGGGTTCAATATTAGACCCTGACTCTCACTAAGGTTTAAGCGTGACTCTTGTTCATCGTTCGCAGCCTATTTGACGCAATAATCTTAGGACACTGATATTTAATTCTTCATTATTACTCAGCTTAAGTTTGTCTAAATATGAAATTACTATATATTTCGAAACAAGGGCCCTCTAGCGGGTTATTGTTGTTTGCAAATATAGTTATTGTTTTTGGTACTTGTATGGCGGAACTCATTAGAGAGGGCTAAGCCAATCAGCTGGAATGCGTATAAAGGCTGCCCTTATTGGCTTCAGTGAGGCGAACACTTAACATCCTAATGAATTTCGTATTCGCAGAAATTGCAGACAAGGCTGTAATCAAGTAAAATCACTTTGGGACTTTCAATCCAGCCTACAGATATCCGACAATCTTTGCAAAATTAGACTTCATATTGGAAGAAATGGAACAGTGCATATCGGTGCTTAGCTAATAGAGGATATTTTTCTTATAAAAGTTCATATAATATTTTCTAAAGACCTAGCAAATAGATATGGATAGAGTTGGAGGAATTGAGTTCGGTGAGGAATTCCCTGCCCACTTCATAACTCGTCAATATTTTTCACTGGGTTTAAGGTTCACTTATGTTGCGACCGAAACCGGTCAGAGAATGGCTGACCTCTCTATCAGGGACCTCTGAATAAATACATTTAAATCTGGCTAACACAGGTATATTTTTGAAAACTGCATGGCTAATAAATTAGCGAGAAAGGGCTCCCTCGTAAACGTTTCTCCTGATAGAGATGATATAGGGGCTCTTCTGATGATTAAACGACCTGAGTCTTCTCAGTGTGTGACTTGAAAGTGATAGTTTTTAGTGCTGTTAGTGATCGAATAAATTTTGTGGGCTTCAAAGCAGGAATTACCGAAGCGGACTTGAGTTCCGGTTAGACTTTACTCGAATTAAGACGATTTAATATTGCTTTAGAGTATTTTTCCTACGGCTGTTTTGAGAATGAAGAGAAGTACTCATCTCAGTATTCTCTCCTCAGTTTCTTTGCTTTTATGAGGCCAAGATTTAAATTACTAGGCTTGTTTTTTGGACTGTCTGTAAGACTTCATGTCTGTATGTAAAAAAACAGACTAAGAAATGCCTAAGTATGCCCCTCTCGAGCTGCCGCTTAACCTAACCTGAACTTCTATCTTGAAGTTCAAGTCTGTAACGAGATTCATACAATTCGTTCGTCAGAACATAGTCAAGTTTAATTGGACCTCGAGAAGTACGTAGTGCTCCAGGAAAAGGAGAAAAAGGTTGCATTATAAAATGATCTGAAACAGAATACGATAAACTGAGTGTGGATATTGCAATGGTAATGGTGATAGAGGTTGCGATGAAAGTATCAGTATGGCTGGGTAAAATCACGTCGCATGGAAAGCTTGGAGTTTAAAGTCACTTAATTTTTGCCAATGGACATTTTTGTGCAAATGTCACTTACAAAAAACCCCAACCTTTTACTGCCGTCCCTTAATTGGAGCGCTAAGCGTTGCGTTTTCTAACCGCAACGAATGCCAGCGTTTTCTTATTTCCTCTCGTTTTTATTCTCTTTTCCTCTTCAACTTAGATGTCCTCTTTCATTATTTCTCTCTGTCTTCTGCAGCCAAATTCCATTTGCTGGGCGCTAGCGCCGCGTTATTATGGTGCAGCATCCGACAAATTATATGGGCATCAGGATTTTTGACAGTTCTTTGGTGCTTGACGCGCCCATTTAGGGAGGGCAGTTAATTTCTTACTTACCTGTAAGAGTAATGCAGTGTACTTTCAGCAGCACTTTTGAATGTCTCCTTAACAGCTGGTCCGACGGTGTGTAGCACATACTTGGCTGGCAAATTGTAGCCGCGAGTGACGCACACCTCACCAGTTCGGCACTCTACGTAGACAAGAAAGAAATAGTTATAATGAAATCACTTCTCGAAAATTTACGTAAAAAAAGTACGCACCTTTTAAATTATTGCTTAATTCTTCTTTTAATTGATTACCGGCAGCTGCAAAAATGCGTACGGCAATTGGATTAGTCTCGTTTTGTGTCTCCTCGATAATGTTTGTGATGCCGTCCACTTCGAGTGTGGTTATATCACCTTCCCTGCAAAATGGAAAACAAAACAAAACAAACAAAAAAACGTTAGACCAAATCCGTAGCAGGCGTAATTGAGAATGCATAGCATAGAAAATGTAAATTTATATGTATTTAGTTTACCACAGCACGAAGCGATTGTTAACATCTTTCGATAGCGGAAATGGACTGCAATTGTGTCGCGGTCCACCCAAAGTGGAATAGTCCGTTATGGGTAAACGGGTATCCGTCTTCTCTGAGCCACCCCAGACTGAGAGTGTGTCAAATTTTATTTTCTGCTTGAAGTAGTAGAGGACAAAAAGAAGAAGATGAGAAAAAGGAAGAAAACAAAAACGAAACAAAAATAACAATAAATAATTATTTACATATTAAATTTCCACATTAGTTGTAAAATTGTTGTAGGCGTTGTTAACTTACGCACAATGTCGAGTCTGTCGACGTCTTACAATCCTCATTGGAATTGGAATCAAGGCGCATGTCTCTGCAAAGGTAACACAGAAAGGGAGAAGAGAAAGAATTTTATTAGCAATCATACAAAGGTAAATATTATTTGCTTATAAATTACGTACGAATGCATGGATTGTACTCGTAATGTAGAATGCATTGATTGGTTATTAAATACGTGAATGTATGTTTGCAGGCAAGGAAATAGTTTCAAGGCGGCTTGGAGTTTTTTCTTGTTAAAATTTATTTGAATGACCAACAACTTTTATAAATACACGCATTTAACATTTAGCTATTTTTGGCTTGTCAGCATTTATTGTTACGTTTATTAACAGTTGTCAGTCATATGACGTTTTAATGCTTACAGCTTATATAGCTTTGTTTGTGGGCGTGTCATTATCGAAATTCCACGGAAGGTGGCTAGTAGTAAAAATAGTTTGAAATCTCAAAGGCCCGACTAAGTTTCTATAGAATATTAAAAATAAATATAAATATAAAATCTTTTCATTTCATTTATTTATTGAATAAATTTGCCAAAAAAAGTTTGCCCAAGAGATATTCCGTAAAGTTCCGAAAGAGCACCGAAATCCGCGAAAGATATAAAAAAAATCTGAAAAATAATTTAAGAAATTTCCTACAAATTCTGAAAAAGCCCAAAAATTAAATACGAAGAATTCTGAAAAGCACGGAAACAATTCAGTATGGTCCCGAAAAATCTCGAAAATTCCCAACGAAATCCCTAAAAGTAATCCACGAAGAGTTCAGAAAATTCTCAAAAAAAATCCGGAATGGTTCGTAATAAAAGAATCCGAAAAAATTTCGAAGTCGCGAAAAAATTTGAAAAGTCACGAAGCATTTTTCACTATCAATGTAAATTTGTAAAGGACAAATTTACGATAATTTTCTTTTGAGACAAATATCAGGCAAACTTTGCTTTCAATTTATGCGTTAAAAATTTTATATAGAAAAACCGTAAAAAAGCAACCAAGTCATTCTGCTTCGACTGTTGCTACGTATATAGCCTAAATAGTTTCTAATAGAAATTGTGTTGCCGCAACCGTCTTATAAAAATCAAAGCATGTTATGCTAGCTGCTGTAACGGCTGCCTCGTGTGTTGTCAGCATAGAAAACAAGTTTCTTAGGGCCGTTTTCTCGACTGCCTGTTAAATATATCTTCCCGGTAAACATCGTTATCGACGCAATCGGCAGCCTGTTACATGCACGTGACCGGGACGAAACTTATGCACTAAATTGGACTAGGCTTGATGGTGACATAAAAACAGATAATACCAGCTTGAAATTCGGAAATTGAGGGCAGCATGAGCTTAGGCAATCCGTAGTCCCTCGAGGCCGTCCAGTCATCACCAATGAATAATTATTCGTTTGTTCACTACTTATTAAGTAATATATATAAATGTGGAGTTAGGTATTCAGTTCCACCTTTACTGATTTCGAAATAAATATAGCGAAATTTAAGTTTTTTGTTAAGTGCGGAAAAAAAGTTAGGTTGCTCACACTTTTCTGGTTAAATGTAATCTGATTAACAGGGCAATTCTGGCAACTATCTTTCATCTCACCACACTCTTTCGAAAGACAAAATTGTTTCGTAAGACAATTGGCTATTCTGGCAACTATCTTGAAAGCTCTTTTCTGTCTTTCGAAAGACTATTTGAAAGATCTGCTAGCGAGGAGGTCTTAGCGTTATGCTATTTAACTTTCAGCAGTAAACTTTCGAAAAATTTAATTAAATTAAAAAAATATTTTTCTTTTTAACACAATAAAAACTAAAATTAAAATTAAATTAAAACTAAAATAAAACATTATTAAAAAAAGTTTCTACAAATGAAATAAAATCCAAAAATTAAGAGAAACTTAAATCAAAAAAGAGAAAATTAAATAAAATAAAAAAATAAATAACGGTACAAATTTTTTTAAAACAATAAAAACCAAAAAATTAAAAGATAATTACGTTACAAAAAGGGAAAAAATTAAATCAAAAAAAAGAGAGAAAAAGAAAAAATGGACTCGAACACCGGGTCTTCCGAATGACACGCCAGTGCTTTGTTCACTTGGCCATTGCCGCTGTCGAATTGTAAGAATTCTTATTCTTTAGTGTAGTTTGTTGTTGGAAAATAAATAAAAATATAACCACATTAACAGATAACCCGATAATAAGGCAGGCGGGCAACAGCTACAGTGAGTTCACTAAATATCAATTATCTATTTCAAAGTTTTTCCATGAAATTAAAAACATTACATTTCAATCAAAATGTCAGTTGAAGAGCTACATATGCATGTAGAACACCCCACGGTTTCTAAAAATTTTTCGAAAAAAATTGGTTTTGTTGTAAATTACGTCTCAAAAGCCATGGGTAGCTTTGAAAGTCTATCTAGTGCAACAAAAATTTAAATTAAATACCCATTTTCTTAGCTAAATTTTAATCAAGTTTAGTGTCGCTTAACACACTGCAAATAACTGTATTTAATTACGTTGATTAAATTGTTGCATATCATGCAGGTTGTGTAAACACAAAAGCACCCTAATAAACTTTATTAAGTATGAACATTAAATGAATTAAAGTTGTGCGTCGCAATTGAAGTGCATGGCTTATGTTATCTAGTGGGTACATTTAAATAAAGGGTGGTCCAATCGGAGGTTTCTTTAAAAAAAAAAATAATAATTAAAAAAGGACCAAGCAGATCGAACAAATAAAAAACCAGCGGAGTCTCAGTTACAAATACAAAATAAGGAGCTTTTGAGCATTTTGATTATTTTAAAAAACGACTAATTGTAAGCTCAAAGAGAAAGTGTCTGATGTTGATCCATGCAGTGATGGGCGAAATTGTATTTTGGTAATTATGTTGTGGTAAATAATTAAGTGTTACGTACTTAAGCATTGTAGAAGTATGACAGTATTTACTTACTTTAAGTGTGGTACTACTAAATATTGAATATAAAAGTATTTAGTTATTTTTACCTAACTAAGTACCATGTACTTTTTTATTTACTATTTTTGGTTTCACTGAATACTGCAGGCAATAGTAATCCGAAGAAATCCCTAAAACTCCGAAACACTCCCGAAAATCCCGAAAATCCCGAAATATCATCAAAAAGTCCGAAAACATCTAAAATAATATAACAAGAAAAATTCTGGAAAAATAAAGAAAGACCCCGAAAAAACCGAAAAGCGAAACACGAAACACGAAAAATCCAGAAAAATACCAAAAAAAGCCCAAAAAACATCCGTAGAAAATCTTGAAAAGTTTCGAAAAATCTCCAAAATCAGGGAGCATAAAGTACTGTTTATTTTAATAAATAAAAATACAAAAAGGTGCAGGAAATGAAAGAGAAATTTGCAATGTATTGAAATGCTTCATGATTTTCGCGGTTTTTCGAAGCTTAATACCTAAACTATTTTTGCTTAAGTATTAAGACAACTGTAATTGCTAAGTAAATGCTTATTTAGTATCCAAATAGGTACTTTAAATACAAAAGTATTTAGATATGACCATCACTGCTATCATGTTGCAAGGTAAGAAGAGAATAATCGATTTATCAACGACTAATGCACAGATACTGTAAGCAAAAGTAAGTTTTTAATTTTTGAAATCAAAAAAAATGTAGTAAAAAAACGAGTTTTTTTTTAATGAACTATTAGAAACCTCATATATTGCCAACACAGAGAAAAATGTGACCCATAGAAACAAGAAGATTGTCTCTACATATGAAAAGTTCATAGGCTAAGGGGTAAAATAGACCAAAAAACGAAGAAAATTCCATAGATTACTTACTGATTTTATGCTGAAATTCTTGTTGATTTTATAAATAAGAATATCTTTAAAAATCCATAGAGAAAACTGTTTAAAAAGAAATACTTCTTAATTGTATGTGCTTTTTTATGTGATGGCCTCTTGATTTCGGTTTAAATTCGTATTATTAAATAGAATAGTTTCGGTAAGGTGACCAACGTAGCTGAGTAGGTAGAACTGTAAAGCGCCATTCAATAGGTCTCGGGTTTGAGGAAAAGTCAGCGCAGACTTGTTTTTTATTTTATCATTTTCTATTTTTAGCTTTTTTATTGAAGAGATAATCCAACTAAAAATAAGAAGGCTTTCCTCTTGAAGAAAACCCATAGAGATATTTTCTTACTTTTGTTCTATTTCAGGTAATGGGTTTCGCTCTGTGTATGATTTTTAAAAGTTTTGATTACAAATACATTGCGCAAGAAAATCGATAATTTATAGCTTTTAGTGGTTTAACTATTGCTAAAAAAATTAAATGATGCGTGAGGTTCCGGGTTATATCGATGCTCTCTCGGAATATTCTCGGCTTTCTTGGGAATTTCGGTATTTTTTCGGCAGGTTTCATGTTTTTCGGAACCTTTTAAGAGTTCTCGATATTTTTTGGAATTGTTCGGGTTGGGGGTTTTTCGGCATTTTTAGGTGACTATCGTATTTTTTTTGGTATATATCACGGTTTTTTGTGCCTTTTCCTGTTTTATTCGGAACATTCCCTGGATTTAACGAGAATTTTTAGGTTCAAGTATGTAGATTAGGGTGGTTCAAATTTATTTTTTTCCAACCACTCCCCAGGACTGAAGAATATCGAAAGTAAAGAGACCCTTATTTTTTTATTTTGAAATCGGTTAACATTTAACAGTGCCGCCGCGCCGCGGCTTCGTAGTATTCCATATATTTTACATTGGAAAAATAAATTTTTTCGTAGTATTAAAAAGTTTAAAAAAAATATTTTTTGATCGAATACAAATACTACCCTTCAGAAATCTTCAAACAATAAAATAATTGAAATTTCACTAACTACTTTTTCATAACCAATAATCTCATCTCTTTTTTACCAAAATCAATTATTTTATGTTCGTAACCACACCACGCACGTTTTGAGAAAAATAGTTAGTAAAGTTTTAGAGTTAAATTTGCATCATAATTCCATTGTTGGAAGATTTCTGAAGGGAAATACTTTTTTTTTTTTTTAAATTTTTGTTTTTAACGATTTTATAACAATTCTGCGGAAAAGTGTATTCCCCCCGCCTCCCGCCTCGGGGGTGCGGTTAAACATTAACCTATTTGAAAATAAAAATTAAATGCGGGTCGCCTTAATTTCCATTTTTTATAATTATAGCGTGTGGCAGCAAGAAAATTCTCAAATTTGGTTTTCATGTGTATTTTTGGATCACCCTAATGAACATGTATGCACATTAGACTGCCCCAATAATATATGGAAAAAACTTGTTTGCACATTTTGATATGCATACCCTTTATATTTGTGCTTTTAGCCTAAATAACATATATATGAAGTTTTATAGCCATACGATAACGATAACCTGTGCCGAGTTTTAGTTGAAGTTTTAGGTAATAACTTGAATTAAGGCTGCCAAATCGTCCATGAAAACTTTGGAAATGCAATAAATTCGAAATGTTTTCCATATTTGAACGCATTTCTAATAACTCTGCATCTTTAAATTTTTAATGGGACGGAAGGACTTCTCTCAAGGACATCGAAAAAAGTAATTAATGGAAAGAGTATAGTGGCTTTATAAAGGTATATTACGAGCCTTCAAAACGATATGTTTTCTAGTAAAACAATTTGTGTATGTTCTGAAGGATTGCAATTGAAGAACATTTTTTAATTGGTGTGACAGGGCGTATGACGGACATTAAATTATTAAATTCGACTTGTATTTACATTTTTTTTCCTCATTTAAAAAAATACTTTTCATAATATTAAATAAACAAAATAAAGTGTTTTAGTCTTTGGCATGTCCTCTCGGGTTGTTATAATGGTTTTACTTACGTATGACATAAAAAAATGTAACTAAACATAATTTTCATATCCTACCGATTTACAACCGTTAAAACAGCCTGAAGGGACATATAAAATAAGAAAGCATATGCTTTGATTTATTTAATATTATGTAAGGCATTTTTTTTAAGAAAAAGGAATGTAGTAGAAAAGTGGATTTTAATAATTTGGTATTCATCATACGCCCTGTCACACCAAAAAAAATATTTTCAGAATTGCAAGTTTTCAGGAAAAATACAAATTTTTCGACTAGAAAATACGAGTATACATATCTTTGTAATTAATAAAACTTAAGAGCTCAGCAAAAATTACTTTTGGCAACAAAATATATCCAATGAACATTAAATAATTAAATTCAACTTGTATAACAAATTCTTTTCCTCCTTTAAGAAAAATGCTTTTCATAACATTAAATAAACAAAATGAAGTGTTTTAATGATTTACTAATATTATGTTCTAATACTCCAGGGAGTATAGCAATACCGTCTTATACAGAAGTAAAATGAGTAAATTAACAAAACCCGCGAACTGCACCAAGCTTATTCTGATAACTTTGACTGCAAGTCGGCACGGGTTGCCGTAGTCCGAATTGCTTAAAATTGTATTCGGATAGTTTTCAAGAAAAAACCAACAAAATGAGGGGGTATGCGTCAAAAAGACCAACTTTGGTTTTTTGGTACAGTCTAATGTACATTCAAAAAAATTTGAATTGTCTTTTTGCGTAAAAAAAATTGTAATTTATCAGGGGTTTCTTTACCAAATTTTTTACTAGCTTTAAGTTTACTAAATTTTTTTGCTTTTAGTTATAAAATGGATACTGGGTTTGACCACTGTTAGCTAAAGAAGATTCATTTCCAAATCAATGTAAGGTAGAAATGAAAGAGATTCGTTACGAATTGTCAATTTTATAACATTCCTTTTAAAGCTGTCTAAACCAAGCCAGGCACCCTGTATAAGTAGAACTTCCGAAAAAGTGCACAAATGGTATTTGTTAGCCATTTTGTGGTTTCGAAATCGCAGGGTTGTAATTTGACAGCTGTCAAATTAAATTGTCCAACCAAAGGTTTCTTTAAATAAATAGTCTGGCATTTTTATTTTCATTTGCTCTTTTATGTACATAGTTTTTTCTGAGCTCAAACTATTTTTTTGTGTAAAATGTTCGTTTAGTTAATTTTTTTATACGATGATAATTACTGTCTAAATTGGCTTTCCATTAAATTGCAGTGATTATTTAATATGCAAATAAAAACCGCTACAAGTGTGTTTAAAAAATAACAGAGACACATATTTCTATACATAAAACATATACAAATACATCTGACACGACAGTTTACATATTAATTAGCCATTTTGTCAGCTAAAATCCACTTAACACTTTCTTCTTAATGGAATATAAAAAAA
>JAPVRG010258195.1:5484-19868 GCA_029783565.1 Rhagoletis cerasi
AAACACAAGGCAAAGTGCAATGCGCGCCTTTGATATTTATCTTTCGAATCTTTTAACCCAGAAATTTGTTGTTGTGTATAGGAAATTGAGAGGCATAACTTCAAAAAAAAAAAGACATACAAAAAATTTTAAGCACAAAAGTTCAATTCCAGCTATCTTCCACTCTTTCTCCCATTCTTGACAGCTACAGATTACTTGGAAATCAATCTCTATGCGCCTAGCCTTGCTGCAGTTTTTTTACATCTTTTTTGCTTTGAATGCATTTTCTTTTCTTTTTGGTGCTGCTTCATGATTTCTTAATTGTTTGTGGCATGTTGTGGTGGCGTGCGTGAAGCGCCAAGATGTTTTTCACAGATATTTTTTCTTCTAGTGTTGTATTTCTTCCACGTGTACTTGGCTGATATCTAATTTTTGATAACGGTTTATGAATGATATGTATGCCAAGATACATATGTATTAGATATTCGTTTTTATGGCACATATGTATGTATGTATTTTTACATATATTTTTTTTATTTCTAGGTGGCGTCCATGGCGTTTTGGGTTACTATTAGTTCTCAAAACGATTTGAGACTGATTTTTAAATCAAAACGGCAAATTGAAAGAATTTTAAAACCGCATTTTTGAATGCACATGTGATTTTGTTATAGTCACATTATTTGGTTATAGTTACCGAATCTTGTGTTGAGAGAAATATACATGAAAATTTTTGATTTTTATTTTATAATTTTTTTTTTTTTTTTTTTTTTTGAGGAAAGAATTTCCAGTAATTTTTGCTTTTATATGTTTCGTAATTTTTAAGGTTTTGTTCTAGACTTTTAGAGACTTTCCGAAGATTTTACGGCAGCTTTCGTGACTTGTCGTGTTTTATTCGGTATTTATTAAGGAATTTTTGGCTTTCACCGTACATTAAATAAAAGTAGAAATTAGAAACCAGTTTTGCGGTTATAAACGTTGTAGTTTACTAAAAAAAATCTGTTTCCTTATGAAATGGATACTCTGTACGTTCTTTGGTTTCTAGAAAGTTACTCCAAGAAATGGCTCTTGTTATGGTGTTTCTGCCACAAAAAGGCTTTTGATTAAATAAAATGGAACAGTAAAAAATTTGTTATACCAATCGTAGAAGAAAAAAGGCTTCCCTAAATTTTGTACACATATTATCAGTTATTCACACTCTAAATGCGTTATTGTTTTTATTTCAGGTTCAGTTAAATTTTTTGAATGTCAACATTGAAGCTTTCTTTAATTTTAAGGTAAGAAGCTTCCTATGGTTATATTATATTTATTGTAAAACTATTTAATTAAAACAAAAACTTCTAAAATCTGTTGTTTATAATCCAACCTAAGCAAATAGTCTTTGAAAAATTAGTTACAGCATTCACAAAGTGTGCGAACGAATCATGATCTCCTAATGACGTTCATTTTTCAACGATAAAAAATTATTTTACTTGAAACCAAATTTAACAATGCGTACTTTGGCGGAACATTCTTTTATTTTTTTAAGTAAAAAATTTGCATTTAATCTAAATCTATTAGTATTTTTCTTATTAATTAAATCGATATGGGAGCGACCCTTAAGCTTAGTTATAGTAAATCTGGGGTTTTAGTTTTTCGGCAGCATGTCGGGATTCTCTTACAGAACTTCAATCTTCTGTGTTCTAAAAAAGTATTAAACTGCGAAGAAACTAAAATTCCGTATGTATTCGTAATGAAAATATCCCAAAATTTTCACTAAGCCCTGTAACACCCACATCCTTAATCAATAATTTTTCGTTTACTCGGCGTTTAACATTTCTCTGCTTAAAACTTTTTGGTAAATTTTAGTCCTCTAACTTCAATTTTTAACGGACTTCTTCGATAAGGGTCAAAGGACTCAGTAGGAGATGTTAAAGGTTACCATTTTTATGAAAAAATAATTAAATTCTATTTTAGGTCTATGAAGAAAAAAATGTTTTAAATTGATTTATATGTACTTTATTTCTTAATTTATACTCCCCTTTAATCGAATGATCTCTTCATCTTCGGTGATATTAGGGGTGGGTAACTCAACTCAGAGTTGAGTTATTGAGTTGACTCCGAACAGTGAATACATAGGTAACTCAGACTCCCCACTCAAAAAAATGTAACTCAGTAACTCAGTTGATGTCGCACAACTCACATGATTCAATTGAATATTGGTGGCTCATTTCTGTCCATATAACTCTCTCACTTCGCTGCAGTGTTTAGCATAGAAAAGTCTTGCATTTTGTTTTTGCATTTATTACACCAAGACGAATACATGAATTCGCCTTGTGCTACACTGAATAACAAAATCAGCGAATTACTTGAAGAACAAAACTCGTTAAATTTGCCTCGTTTAAATTGTTAATATTTTATTTTCACGAAAACATGAATTTTAATTAAATTTTAAGTAAATTTAAATTTTTTAATAAAATTGTAAGTAATTTTAATTTTTTTAATAAATAAAAGTGGAAGTAAATCAAATACCAAATCTGTAAGTAAGTAAGTAAATCAATTAGCAAATTTTCGTTAATTTGCGATCCAAATTGCAACCCTTCCAGTTGCAAAAGTTTAAGTTTCAAAATATGAGTACGGACATTACATTAAAAAAAGAGTCTATGATAGAAACGTGTAACATACAAAGAGTCAAATGAATTAGCTGAATGAACTGACTCCTTAAAGTGAGTTGGAATCATCGAGTCAACTCCTTTAAATTTGCTGAGTTACCCACCCTTAGGTATGCAATTTTAACCCTACAACAGCCATTTTTAATGAACATACATTGACCTTCTTTGAAATGAGGATCAAAAGACAATATTCATTTAAGTCTATCTAGTCTCGTCAAAAAATGCACTTTTGTTTTGGTAAAAAAGGCAGTGGTGCATTATACTAAAGTCAACCTTTGGACCTTAGCAGTTATGCCTTATTGCCACAGATATATAAACGTAAGGTTCCTCTACTCTCATATTTTATGCATTTTTTTTTTAATTAATTTCAAACCAGTTGACACCATTTCAGCCAACGATTTTTCTTTTATTATTAAAAATTGGAGTTTTTCAAAGCCCGTTGTGTGTTGTTAAAGCAGGTGCAGGTTCTATCTCCATTCGAGTTTGAAAATGTTCTTGCCCAAAAATAAATCTTGGTCATTTCAGCAGCGTATAGCCGTTTGTCGGGGCAACATGCTGGTCTAGTGCAGTATCTCATCAAATCAGCCTTTCTTCGACATAAATTTGGTAAAGGTTTTAAGTAATCCTGCTGTTTTTTAGAGTTATAAAGGCATAACATAATTTTTTCGACCAAAGCCTGCTATATCTGTCTGCCTATACCTCGTGGAAGCTGCTTAGCTGTTCACTAACTGGCTTCTATTTGTTTTCATCTCTTTGAGTTTCCGGTGAAGAGAAATCTTTTTGCAATACTTAGACGATGGAAAAGACCAAAAGTCTGGTTACTATGCGTGATAAATAGTGAAAGAGAGTCGTAAAATCTTCTAATTCAAATCCATTTCGCTTATATACAGCATCAGTTGTTGCTTATTAAAAGCGACTGAACATAAAAAATTTAATTTTGATTTCTACATTTGCCGCAAAAAATTTGCATTGAAATTTGTGTACAATACTTAAGTTGATTGACTATAAATTCAAATGGTGTTTCATTCTCAGATATCACTAAAACTCTTAGACTACACCAAATTAAAGAGAAGTGATTAAGCGATCATAAAATATAACAAACCAATATTTAATCTCAGAAAGCCACATGTTGCAATAAAATTGCTTTGCCAAACCCCATTGTTCATTTCTGTAAATCTAACTTTCGCTTTACAGCGTCAATAAGATTTTATCAAAACAAATCTGAAGCTTAGAATATTTGCATTGCAAATGTCACCTCTCCTTTCACATAACCTCAGAAAAAAAAAAAAAAAAATCTCAACTTTCTTATTTAATTCAAATTAGAGACATTTTAATACTGATGCGTATATATGCAGATGCAAACATTTCTACTTTTGACAATATTTAATGTACAGTAACAAAAGCAAAAACGCAAACCACAGTGTCCTAAAATTGCTAATCTCAATGAAACTTAAGAATTCAGATAATTGACTGTCATTTTCTGTCGGTAGACCGAGAAAAAGCTTATATTTCTTAGAAATTAGCAGCTAAAAGTGAAAGCTCGTTATTTCAATTTGGCTCATACATACATATATACATACATAGGTAAATCCGAAAGGAGAAGATATGTATGTGTGTACATATATATGTACAAACACGTCAGAGAGAAAAAATAATCAAAACTGAAATGATGAAAAAAAAATCAAAAGGAGAATTTGCTTCTAATGTACTTACCTACATATTTACACACATAAATATGTAAATAGGCAAAAACACAGGAATGCATATGTTTATTCCTTCTATGTACATACGCATATGTATGTATATGCTATTTAATATTTTAAGCCACCTTACGATGCTAAAAGCTAAGCGTCAATGTACTCAATATACGTATGCGCATTAGGGTGGTACAAAAAAAAACATGGTTTCCCCCATGTGGCCCAAAAAAAATTTTAAATGTTAAGCTCTCACCCCCTAGGACTTTTCTAAATCGAAAAAATACCCGTTTTTTTGTTTTTTTGAAAAAATTATATTTAGGGGCGCCTCAAGGCAAATGAAGTTTTCCATGTATTTTATATGGGAAAAAAAATTTTTTGGTAGATTTGGTACAAAGCTCCGCTTCTCTTCACAAAAAGTCTATTAACAATACCCCCCAATTCGTTTATGAACTTTTTATTTTTAACTGTTTTTATAAGACTCCTCAAAAACCTCATAAAATGTAGAAATATGCAAAAATCATTAAAAATATGATTACTATTATAACTAAAATTAATAAACAAATTGATGGGCAATGTTAATTGATCTTTTGTAAAGAGAAGCGGAGCAGTTCGGTTAAAAATAATATTTTTTTAGGATTTATTACCAAATTTACGAAAAAAGTGG
Source organism: Rhagoletis cerasi (assembly GCA_029783565.1). NCBI lineage: Eukaryota > Metazoa > Arthropoda > Insecta > Diptera > Tephritidae > Rhagoletis > Rhagoletis cerasi. The sequence goes on from JAPVRG010258195.1 coordinate 10,473, forward strand.
CTTTTCCCATATAAAATACATGGAAACTTCATGGGCTTTGAGGCAACGCTTAATTTTGTTTTGACAAAAAAATATGGGTATTTTTCGATTTCGCAAAATCCTAAGGGGTGGGAGTTTAACATTTTAAACTTTTTTTTTTGGTCACCCTAATGTGCATAGTTAAGTAGGTATATAAATGACAGAACAACAGATTGAATAAATGAATGAAGGAATGAATGAGTATCTGAGTAGCTAACTGAACTGACTGACGACTCACCCATCTAGCTGTTAGCTGTTGAAATGCTTAACTGAGCTTTATACATATACAGATGTAAGTCTGTTACGTGGGCTTTGTTGTGCCTGTAACTGTCGAAGAAAGTCTACCGCTGTACACCAACATCATGCAGCATCAAGCATCTTTAAACTTTTCACATCGTTAAGAATTCATATTGATTGGATTGTGAAACTTTCACTGGTAAAGTAGTAATTTTTATTCAGTGATTTATGAATTCTTAAATTAAAACGAAACTGAGAGGGAAACTCCCAAATACTCGTATTTATTAACATTTATGAAGAATTGTTTGAAAACAACTGGGTAACGGTAAAGTTGTAAAAAAGATTTAAGATTGATTGCAAGAAAAATTTAGCAGAGAATAAAGATTTCAAAAAATGTACATGAAGCAAATTGCATACATACACACATGGCTGTTTCAGTTGCCAAATCGACTAACTCCAGCTTCTCTAAAAGCCTTTTCGAAACCATTTAGATTGCTACTCATTGTATTAAGTCATTTCACTTAATTGAATTAAATTTTTTAACAAGTGGCAACTCTTCTCACGTTTTAACCCAGACTTAATACAAAGGCTTTTTCAGAACGTGAAGTTAATCGATTTGGCAACTGAAGGTGAAATTGGAATATTTTCTCATTGTAAACCAGCAGTGCTATTCTATAACCACGGTTGTCACTCTCCTAAAATTTTTTATCTACCAATATCTTTTAGGAAAAGTTACCAAAAGCTACCAAATTCTTTTTTGTGTACGTATGTATATGCATATGTACATACATTTACAGCCCTATTTCCACGCCGATGACAAAACTTATAGTATGGCTATTGCAATTACTAATGCGCCTAAAAGTATGCTGAGAAATGTTGACTTTAAGCGACAATTTCAATGTAATATTCAGGGACGGAAAATAATAGGGATATTCATCTAAAGCGGTTTATTTATCATTTAATCGTGTTTATCGGTTTAACTTTAACCAAAAAAAATCAACATGTTGTAAGCGTAGTAAAAAAAAAATAGCTATATATTTCTTTTGTACGTCCTAATATAATCATTCCACAATGACTTTTATTTTTCGAGTCTAACCAATAAAAATTAAAAATAATAATTAATATTTGAGTTTTGTTTTTCGCTCAAAAGAAATTATTATTACTTGATTTTGATTTTTCCTCTCAAAAGATAATAATTATTAATGAGTTTTATTTTTTAACTTAGGAATAATGATTATTCAAAAAACTCAAAAGCTATGCAAGGGGAATTTCTGACGTATCATTTTCAGAGGTAGCGACACCATAATAATAATAAGTCTCAAAATTATCAGGTCAAAATTTCAGTGGGTTGCGTTTGTATGGCCCTTTAAGAGGAAAAATATAACTCAATAACAATTATCTCTGAGCGAAAAAATAAAAATCATAAAATAATAATTATTTGTTATCGAAAAAATAAAAATCAAATAATAATAATTTCTGTTGAGCGAAAACATTAAACCCTATAATAGTGATAACTTTTTAAGCGAAATAAATAAAAATCATAAATGATTAAATGCTGATTTAAATTATTTTACTTTTAATGATTACGGACCCTGGTTGTATTACATTCACACTATCTTTATTTCTGGCTCATTCTTAATTTCACATAGAAATCAGTTACTGTCGCCTTAGAAAAACTATATTGAAATTAATTTAAGTTCGCTGAAATTAAGATGCAAATTAAAAAAAAAAGCAACTAAAGAGAGTGTTGCCTTCCGCCAGGCCAAAGCCTTCATACCTTTCATGAAAATGAAGAAAAATCATCTTTTATCTATTGCATTTTTAAGGGAAAAAAATTCATATCTGAACAATCAGTGGTTTGGTTTTTTTTCATATAAAAATAAATAATGTGTATATTCGTTACACGGAAGCAAATGCGACAAAACAACTTCTAAAAAATCAACGGTTATTCTTACACACTTGAAACTTGCACATTATTAAATTTAAATGGAAAGGGCTGTAAAACTGTGTACTCTAAAAAATTCTAGCACTTCTGAGAAAAAAGTTTGAAATTTAGGTGAAAATTTGTTGAATTTTGTTTAGTTTTCTACAAATCCTTAAACTTCGATTTATATCGGATTTTTTAGGGAATGAACTGTATTTTAATTGAAAATTCTTAAAAATTATTAAATAAGCATAATTGGCACACACTATAATTTTGAATTTGTTCGAAAATGATTTATGCGACCTTATATAGCACCAATATTGGTGATTTTCTCAGTGGACTTTGTATGATTGATAAGTAAATAGCTCAGAAAATTTCACGGTTATATCTGTCTAAATTAGGGAGCTTTTTTACCAAAACCTCATATCTAAACCATCATGGGTTAGGGCAATATACTTCATATAGCACTGATCTTGATGATTTTCTCTGTAGACTTTTTATGACTAATAAGTAAATCACTAGCAAAATTTCGTGTTTTTAACTGTTTAAATAAAGGAGTTGTAAAGCAAAAAATTAAATCTGAGCAATCGGTTGTATGGCAGCCATATGTTTTAGTGGTCCGATCTTGATAATTTTTACCATATATTTTACATTAATTATACATAAGTAAAAGGACTGCGAAATTTTGTGATCTTAGGTGGGTAATTCGAGAAGTTATCAAGTAAAATCATATATCTGAGCAATCAGTTGGCAGCCATATGTTTTAGTGGTCCGATTTTGTCGGTTCCGACAAATGGTTAATGCCTTATAAATAAAAACACATGCACCAAATCTTAGTCGGATGTCTCGAAAACTGAGGGACTAGTTTGCGTTCACACAGACAGACGGACATGGCTAGATCGTCTCAGCTCGTCGTCCTGATAATTTTGGTATAACTTTTTATGGGTCTATCTCTTCCTCTTCTGGTACTTGTTTTTTTGTCACAATATTTGTTGATTTTTATTGTGAGCCATAAGATTTTACTGATTAGAAAGATGCAAAATCCAAAATGGTTTACATTTTAGCGTCAAAAAATATTGCTGTAAATAGTACCGATGGTAACTTGCCAAAAAACAAAACGTTTCTTAAAACAAGGAGCACGTGTATGGGTGTTTAAGATATTTGATATTTCTCTGATAGGAGCTAGAATTGAACAAAAAATTACAAAAAATCTTAAGTTCTTGCGTACTAGTCAAATAATTTCCTTCAACAGCAAGGCAGCATGCTGCTGGCCTTAAACCTCTTTTGCCTTATCATCATACTAAAATGCGCCGTCTTCGTACAAAAACGTTATGCATTTAAAAAAGATGATAAAAGAATCTTAAGACCAGTTAAGAACGGCAACAGCCATAGGCTATTGATAAAATGCACAAACTTGACTGCAGATCGTAATGGCGCACGCAGCTACTCGCTTTAACAAAAAATGCAGGTACACCCACTCGGCACACACGCTACCGTTAATATTGCTGGTGCCGCGCCGCGCCGCGCCGCTTAAGTGCGTCTGCTGGGTGAAATAATGAAATGCACACAAACTTGCGTGAAAATTTAAAGTTGCATCGGCATGTACATACCTACAAATGTGTTTATGTACTAATGCTGTGCTTTTTGCTTCAATTGTGATTTGCTTTTTTTTCAAGCCAAGGTGGCTTCTACTATGTTCAACACGAATCTGCGAATCTATTGAGGCGTTTAGCTCTGCGCGCTATAATTCTTCAAGCTACACACGCAGCTGCTCAGTGCAGGAATGCAGTGCAGAGAAATAATAGCTGCAGCATTTGACTAAAGTTTTCTTAGCCCAACTATGGCAGTTTATACTTATCTGTGCCTGTGCATTTGCCACTTTGGCTCTCGGTGCTGGCTGCTTTTAGTTACTACCTTTGCGCGCGCATATTTTAGCAGCAACTGTGTTTTATGTCATTTGTGTTTTATGACGCGCTGCACTTGAAAACTTTTAAAGTTCAGTGCAATTTTATGACAGGAGCGCGCGCGCGCAAGTCAGTTGGCAGTTTGCAGTTTGCAGTTAGCGTGGCAATGGCGGAACGTGCGAGTGCTGTATTCGTGAAATTATTTGAGGATATATGCTGAAAATATGTATGTATGTGAGGTAAAGCAAAACTCCTTCCAACAGAGGTATTTTCATTAAAATCCTGTAAGGCGTTCGTGTTTTGAAGTGTGCATCATAAAAACTCTGCAGTAATTAAGTACATCACAGGCTATCTCAGATTATCTTTATCGCAAGGTTCGCTGTAAAAACTTTTTTACGTCGTATCAGTCACATTCTTTATCTTTTAAAGTTATGCATTCTTTTCTAGCTAAGCAAATTTTTTTTCTTCAAGGAAATTTTCTTTTGAGCATTTTGGCCTTCTACCCCATTGAAAATTGTAGTAGTTTTTACATTTCGAATCACCGGACAAAAATAATGTTTTTTACAATTTGACTATCAATTAACTAAAGCTTATTTGATATATGTAAACATCTTAGAATACTTTTTTGGTAATTTTCTTGAAATTCTTCGATTCCAGCGCCACGTAAGGGAGACAAAAATAGAGCCTACATATCGTTGGTGGAATGTAGAAAGGCTTTAACTGGCATTTTTTCCAAATATGTATTTTTGCATTTTTAAGTGGCTTATACTAAAACACATTTTCTTGCAGCCATAACTTAAAAGCCAACGATTGGTTTTCAAATCTCCTGTAAAAAATTAAAAATTTTAGTTAGCGCCTTTCTATATTTCAGACACGATAAGCTGCTACTGTCATTCATCTCTAAATTAAAATATGAAATATTATGCAGGGTGTCCCAGAAGTAACCTGCCAAACTTGAGGAGAAGGTAGGTGGGGGTGAGCTCCATCGGGCCTTTTCACACATTTTCTTTAACTGCATGTAAAAATTGTTTTTTTTTAATTTAAATTTTTGTAATTTTTGTAATTTTTGTAATTTAAATTTTTTTTTAATTTACATGCTGTGAAAATATATGAAAAAGTCCGATTTTTTTGAATTTAAAAAAATTTCAAAATTTCAGAAACGGAGACACTTTTATCTGAAAATTTTTTGCAGGTTACTTCTGGGACACCCTGTATATTAAATCCCACTGAACGCTGGATTATTGGATTTTTTTTGTAATTGTAACTAGGCTTACTTGGCTTGAAACTTTATCTACATAGAAAATTCTCTTAAGCTGGAAAAATATTTGATACCGATTTCGATGGTTGAGTAAAAGTTTCGAGGTTTTCTAGGATGTTTCAGTTTAAAGGCCGTTTTCTCAAGTAGGTTTTAAAATTTATCTGCCTTTTAAACACAAATTTTGTTCTCAAAAAAAAAAAAACCTACTTGAGAAAACGGCCCTAAGTTTCCAAAACTATAATGAAATTTAGCGCAACGAGGGCTTTGATGGCAACGAAATAATAATCAATAATAATAATGGAATAGTAGGAGGACTCTCAGTTTACAACCCACTGGTGTATGTCAAAGGGCAAAAGATAATCCAAGATACTTATAACTACCTCTTATGGAGTCAGTGAACAGCTAGGTGACCTTATTCAGGAGGGCTTAAGAACTACTACTGGATACCTTACAGGACAAGATATCATCTTTGTAAAATAGAAATATAGAAATTTCTGATGAGATGGACTGAAGGTTCTGTAGCATGGAAGAGGAAACCTTAGAGCATATACTAAGTATGTGAATGTCCACGTAGCCTTAGACTTATACACCTTGGATAATGAGTATTGCTTCCATTAAGAATCTGGAACGTTACACCCTAAAAAGTGCTAAACTTTATAAATAGCCTAAGGTTGATGTGACTTCTTAAAAGTTAATACAACAGATCTGGCTAAGACTCAGCGCTACTATGCCCTAAAAATAATAACAAACTGTAATAAACTGAGCGTAGAGTTTAAAGAAGCTTTTAAAAAATAAAACAGAAAAGGGGATTACTTAACTAGGCTTCCACCTAACCAAGGACATTTAAAAATTTGTCATTTTCTTCAAAAATATCAGTTAAAATCTAATTTCCCTTCTTAGGTCAACAAGTGTTGGCAACTTGCTGAGTAAAGGATGCACCCAGAGGCATGCAGCATTAAACTTTCAAGTAACCTGTGATTTACCTTTCATTTAATTGCACAAATTAAAGTATGTATTTTTGCATTTCTCAAGTAGTGAAAGAGTACAATAATTTGTTGGAAGTGGAAGGTTCTAGAACTTTCTGTGTTTTATTAAATTTTATTTAGGAGCCAAACTTCTTCTATAGAGCCACAAAAAGGACGTGAGTGGTGTAATACTTCTAGTAGACTGCATTACTTGCAATCATATAAAGAGTTTTTCTTTTGACACTCGTTGTTGGCACCTATGGCGGCTCTGTTACTTTGGCAACTCTCCAACGTTTGGTGACCAAATTCGAGAATACCAATTCGGTAAACAATCAGCCATTAGTCGTTCGTCAAAAGCATGTTAAATGTGTAGAAAATATCGGTATTGTATGTGAAAGTGAAGAGGAGAACGCGCCGTGGCGAATTTCTCAAAATGAAGTCATCACCGTCAGCAGCGGGTGCTACGGAATAATGACCACCGTTTTCTTTTGGCTCAATTAGAACGACATATGGTCGTAAGCGACATGTGGTTTCCGCGAGACAGCGCTACGTGCCACTCCGTGGACCTCACGATAGCTATTCTGCATTAAGGATTTGAGAGTACGGTTATCTCTTGCAATGGGGGCGTGAATTGGCTTTAATGTCGTACGCTAGAATTATTTTTGTAGAATTTTCTAAAGTCTCACATTTTTACTAATAAGCCGTTCTCAAATTCAAACCCAGGCTTTCGTTCAAATTTAGTCTGATCTATGCGGCAGAGTTATTGAAAATTAAACCACTCAGATTCGTGTCGCCGTTAAAAGACACGGCGGGCATTTAAACGATGCTACATATATTCTACCTGTAGTGGCATAGATGGGTCTCTTAAACAAATAATAACATCTTCAATATCTCATACGCCGCTTGTTTTAATCCATTTCAACATCGACCCACCCTAATTTGTACTCCCTTTCTAATCATGAACTCCTTTCAGCCTTATCGCCAATTCCATTTGAATAAATTGCTGCCGTAATTTAACAGGCAAAATAAAAGCAAATTGAGCAAAATCCTTTCTGTTTTCTTTTATAATTTTTGGCAAAATTTTTTCAAATGGAATTCGCGATAAGGTCGAATAACTTCGTGTGCAATTTTTATGTTTATTTTTTTTTTTTGTTTTTAATGATAATTTGTTTTACTTACCATAAAATAGTCACAAAGGCTATGCTTACAACATCAACGCTGTATACAGTTTTGCGTTATACGTATGTTTGTATAGTTATATACTGGAAGTTAGTTCCATTTCACACAACACCGATTTTGTTCATGCTATCCGTTAGGTTTTTAGCATCCAAAACTATTTATGAATCGTATAAGTATCACTCGAAATTCTTGCACTCAACAGCAGTCTTAAAGCGACATTCCTTACCACAGTTGCCACACGAAGCGCCCAGAAAAAGTTCTCCAAATGAACTTGAGTGGCGAGTTCAAAGTCAGCAGTCAGTAGTCAGACCCATAGGTACACATGCAAATCAAGGCAAACGTAAGAATGTAGCATGCAACAATGTTTTCCAAGCGAAGGAAGTGCAGCTGAAATTACTGCACTTGATTTTTCCGTCGATTATTATCACAATGCAGGGGGAAATGTTCAATTAAGGAATTATTAAACCACACACAAGTTCGTTGCTTAAGTCTTTCGTTATTGCTTTTAACATATAAAGAGGTTTCTATATTTTTTCCACTATTATTTTTGTTCAGCACTTAATGCCCGTGCAATTATCCACAATAACCGTAATTAATACTCACAATCATGCGCAAATAAGAATGAGCAGCATAAGGCGTAGAAGAAGAGTCGCGTTTTGTGTTGCTGACGCGCACGCAGCCGCAAGAGAACTGAATACAAATGCGCAAGCCAAATCAAATCACAGCCGATGAAGAAAGTTCTGCAGCCACCGCTGCTGCTGCCACAAGATCAAGTTTAGAGACCACAGCTAGCAAGAAGCTACGACAAAAGGCAGCAAAGAAAGCAAGTGCTAGAAAAAGAAAACGAAAAGACAAACACACGAAACACAAAACAGAGGAGCAAAAATACAAAGTGGCCTAAACTAAAGCGCGCTCCCCTTTGCGTTGCGGCTTAAAAGTTGGAAAGAAGCAAATGAAAAGGCAGCAAACAAGCAGTAAAGATGAGTATCAGTGAGGTTAGTTGGAAAAGCACAGAAGCAGCAGAGAACGATAATTTATGTGGATAGATAGAGTAATGACCACGAAGCCGCAAAAAGTAAAACAGAAGAAATGGTAAAATTGAAAAAGAATAAAAGAATATTGGCTCTAATAACCATCAGCCTTCGCCGGCCAACTCGTTAGCCAACAACATGAACAACAACAGCTGTAAATGCTTGCGATAAACGACAATTGTGCGCACTAAATGCCAGAACGCTGCGATACAGAAGAGTTGAGCAAAGTAAAGCAAAGAAAGGCATGCGCGTAAGTGCTTGCTGCTCGTATTAAATGTTTGGCGTAGCGCGCCTATAGCAAGCATGGCATACAAAGGTACATACATATGTATGTACAAAAGATGGTCAGGGCAGGCATTGAACCTGATTTCTGTGTTGACGTTGGCGCGCGTCTCAATCGCTCCATACGACTTTGGTGTGCTGTCGCATTGCGCATGCGTGCAGTTAGTATGTGGACAATCGGCGTTTATGTTGAAGAAGGGCTTTCAGGAGAGCTGAGTTTTCTGCAAGAGTACAAGAAATGTACTCAGGAAACGAGTGCGGCGTAGAGCAAAATGAATAGCGAAAATAATAGAGAGCTAACCAGTTAAATAAGAGAAAATTAAAAAGAGAACAAACTTAATTAAGAGATTGTAATGAGTTTTTATATCACAGCTTAGATCTTAAAAAATTAGATGACAGTTAATACATGTAGATTACAGTTATGTAGGTATATATTGGTGTACTTCAAGGGTCGGCAAAAATGAAACTGTGACTGTGTTGGTGAGAACGCGATGAGAGCACACACAAGCGGTCGTCACTTGAATTGAATAAAAGTATGTATGTATTTTATTAACGTTTATATGTTTTTCTGAAATGCATTTGTAGCATAACAAACATT
>JAPVRG010258199.1:4607-14850 GCA_029783565.1 Rhagoletis cerasi
GAAAAATTTTAACTTGCAACAATTTGCCAGTAAGAAAAACAGCTGATCACATGTTGCTGGGTACAATTCAAACTAATAAGCGAATTGTTTGTGGGGATTTTATAGCTGAAATTGACTAAATAAACCTACTTAAATATATAAAATTTTATGAAATACTGTTTTCATTAGGAAATTACTGCGAATGAACAACAAATCAATCAGCTGATCGTAAAACTTGCAAATTTTACTGGTTTTGCGTTCACGTAGTTTTTTGGATATTTTTCTCACTGAGAGTGAATTTTTGGAAATTGAGTTGCTGGAGAGTTACTGGCAAGTTACTGGATAATTTTTGCATGAACAGAGCTAATGGAAATTTTCCGATTTATCGAGGAATGCAAGGTTTGCAGTTTGCAGTTGTTCAGTGTACGTATGTATATACATACATACATGCATACATATCTCATATCGAACATAATGTATGTATATCAAGCAAAAATATTTCCGGCAGTGGAAAAATTAACTTTTATATAGACACTGCCCAATTATATGAATATTTTTGGAGAAAATGGAATAAACTATAACATTTATGTGCACAATTAACGGTAATTGATAATTTTCCTTTATTAATTGTTTATATGTACTATGTAGTTTCTACTCGACTTCAGCAAGCACAAAATGTTTACTTATGTGCATAGGTATGTAACTATGTACATATGTATGTATGTATGTATGTTTGTATTTTTGTTATTGTAACCCATCCATACCAAACTCATTTCGACTGACTGACTACCTGTTGATTATTTTGCTTGAGAGCCAACGCAAATAGGTCAGTCTATTGCTACATATTCGCGACGACGAGAATTGCGATCACTTTAACCATAGAACGTTTTCAATAGAAGCGTCAACGAAAAGTGTATCCAAAGCATTTAACTGTTTCCAAACTGCAATTCATTATGCAAATTGTTTTGGTCACTGTCTTCGCAGAAACCGGGACACGAGACATCCACTATGTATGCGTGCACATGTTTTTGTAAATAGTACCAGTCCCGCAGAAAAGTTTTGGTTGTAAGTTACATATGTACTCGTACATAAGTAGTTCGATTTTGACAAATTGAACTACATAACGTATGACTTGTTTTCATTATGTGAAATTCAGTGGCATTTGTCGTCAAATAAGTGAAAGCACATTGTCAAATGGGACTAAAAATAGTCTACCAGATAGACTCTATCGATTTATTTAGATCAGAAAAGGTCTTCAAAAGGCCCGTAATATCAACGGTAAAGGTATAGATAAATAATGATAAAGTTATATTAAAATATGTCGAAAAATTTTGTCGTCAAAATATGATATAGTGAATACCAGCCTTTAGGCTCGTGTGTACTTTGTTCTTCCTGTCACGTTAAGCAAAGTCTGTGCTCGAGATGTTGGTGTCTCAAAGAATTAGTGAAAACGCAAGTAACACTATTTTAAAGCCAACAAACCGATGAGCCAAATCATACACTCGATTAGTTGGAGAATTTACAATATTTACTCAGAGTGTCATAAAATTGGCTCCGCATTCATCGTTCTTCAATACACAACCTCTCTCGGTCAAAATGAACCACTCTAAATTTGATAAGTGCTTCATTACCCTTAAGTGACCAGTGCTTTGTTGGACTCGGCCAAAATCGCCAAGGCGGCTACTGCGCCAACCAAGAAGAATATGTTTCAGAACTTTTAGTGCCAACTGAAGCTGCTTAATCTTGCACTGAAGTTTGTCGATCCTTCATGTTGATTTAAGAGATCTACGTTTTTTTGAAAGTTCGCCACAACGTGGTGAAAAATTTATGACTGAAACCGGGAAAGCAAAAACGCCAAGGGGAGTAAATTTCACACAATCTAGAGAGGACGCATGTAGAAATCCATAAAGCTTTGGAATTAATCAAAGATGATTGTACCAAAAAGCCATTAACGCGATACGAAGCTTCGGGAATACTTTTGAATTTAGAGAAACTGGAAATAGCGGTAATGATTTTGTGGAGTGTTTCTTTTGAAAGAATAAACGAGGTGAATGATCAAATACAGGTTTCTACTGTAGATTTGACCACTATTACCAATCTTAACGAATCTCTTTGCAAGTTTTTCATAGCTGAACGAGATAATTTAAAGTATCTCGAAGGCATTTATGGAATGCCCGATTAAATGAGAATGGCTGCGATTGATACATTCAGCGTAAACACATTTCTCGGTCTCATTAATAGGCCTATATACAAGAGGTTCCATGAAAAGTTTTCATTTCTGACCAAAATGAGTAAAAGCCTTTTCATAAACCAAGAAAAGATAAACGCCTTAGCTTTGTACGTAGGTTCAGAAGTAAGTAAAGCTACTAGTTATATCTGAATTTAGGTTTCGCTATCTAAATGTTTAACTTCCATTTGGCATCTGTGTTGATCTTTGCTACATATCTATAATGTGATATATTTTCTTGTTATCTTTATTAATTTGTATTTTATTTTAACTTTAATTTTTAATCTCTGTTCTGTAGTATAAAAGATTTAAGATCTTATTGTACTAATGCCCTTTTCTTAATAAATTAAATGAAAATACCAGTATGCCCAACTAGTTCACATTCATTTTGCTCATATTTTTTTTAATGTATTTTATATATTGTTTTAATTAACTTGTTTTGTTTATGTTTTTTATTGTATTTTTAAATAGCATTGTTTTAAAAAGAAAAAAATATTTCATATAATTTTGATGGTATTTTAGTATTTAGGTTTTTTCCAAATAAAATCAAATTTACAATTTATAATATATATTTAAATTGAAATAATAGACTTCTCTTTAAGCACCCTGCAGTGAAACAACTAGAATTTCCTGACTGAAATCGAACTAGTCCGAAAAAGACCAGATTTTTACCAATTACAAAGCGATTTATTCATGCCTTATTTTATTTGACTTCAACATTCCAAAAAAAAATTATGTAGACAAAAAATAATAATTTTTTTAAGTACATATACATATTAGGGTGCTTTTTTTGCGACTATTGTTTTTTTTTACTCCTACCTCAGAATTTTGTGGAAAATACTTAAAAAAATACTCCTTGAAAATTTGAACCCTTAATGTTAACATTAAGTACTCGCCCAAGGCGTGCAAAGATTTCCCATACAAAATACACGTAAACTTTGATATTTTTTCTTTAAAACTCTACAGCTCAGAGGAATTTTATGGTATAATCTTAGTTAATGATAGGGTTTCTTCAGAATTGAATGCTCTATAAAAGTGTCCATTGCGGCGTAACTCTAACTCCCCCCAGCGCGTTAGTACGGGTCACTAAACCCAATTTTTTTTTAACGAAATTCTCGTTTTTTGGCCGCTATTTCGTTAATAACAAGAGCTACAGAAAAACTGCAAATAAGAAACTTGTAGGAAATTCAATTTCAAAACACTAAATCGCTAAAATCGATATTTCTTGAGATATTGGGCTTTGAAGTTGAGGTAGTGTAGAATTTTCATGAATTACACTAGTTTACACGAAACATTAACCTTTGTATAAAAGTATTTTCTAGGCTCACTTTGGGTCGCTGAATATGAAAACAAACCCCAATTTTTTTTCAAAGAAGCGTTTTGCAGATTTTTTCTGAAAACGTGTTTTTTGGTACCTTTCGCAGTTATTTGTTAATATCTTTTGAAAAGATCATTTAATCGTCGCGGGCAATCTACCGTTCGAAAGGCATTGATAGGTCCTTTGCAAAAATATATAACTAGTATAGATTTAAATACAAATTTTTACTGTTACTAGCGACCAAATTCGAAAAAAGTAGAATTTTTATTCATTTTTGAAAAGTACACATTTTTAGATGCTTATTTTTAATTACAAAAATTTTATTTAAATTTTTTTTTTTAAATTTGGGTAAAAGATAAATCATTGCAGTAAATTTTGAGTTTAAGATTATCCAAATCGGACAGTAAATGTAGATGTAATGGGGCACTGAGTAAAAATTCTAACTTTATATTTTTCACAAAATCACACCTTTGGTCGCGTCAATTAGATGATTTTTTCAAAAGATATTGACAAATAACTGCGAAAGGTACCAAAAAACACGTTTTTGGAAAAAGCTCGAAAACGCTTCTTTGAAAAAAGAATGGATTTTCTTTTCGTGTTCAGCGACCCAATATTAGCTTAGAAAACATTTTTTTCTTAGGTTAACGCAATTACGTCAAAATTTGTCGACTAGTGTTATTGAGCTAAATTGTAGAAATTGCTGATTCATGGTGCAATAATACAAGGTGGTGCTAGCCGTATATAAGTAAAAAATTACAATTACACTAACGAATTATACGGAATTCGTTTTGTCAAATTACAACAAACACATCATTTTGACGTAACGCTCACCACGGCGAAAAAGTCAGCTGCCTTCCCAACACCACCTTGTATAAATTCGCCTTGTGCTGATTTTTTGGTTTCTATTGTCACATACATACGTAAAGTATCAATTATTTATTTTTTAAGTTGCAAATGATTAAAAAGTTGAAGAACTAAAAATTTTAATACTGAAATTTGAAAAAAAAATTTAAAGAGATGTTTTGTTTTAAATCTTTTTTTTCATTATTTTTCATTTAATTTATCCCTGATTATTTTAATTTATTGACTAATAATTTAATACCCATTAAGTTATAGTTGAAAATAAGATATATATAAACAATGCATATACCATAGTGGCCGCTGTGGTGTAGTGGTAAGCAGTGCGCGCTTCCACTCCGCAGGCCTGGGTTCAAGCCCTGTTCAAAGCAACATCGCAAAAAATTTAGAAGAAAGGTTTTTTCTTAACAGCGGTCACCCCTCGGCAGGCAATGGCAAACCTCCGAGGGTACTTCTGCCATGAAAAAGCTTCTCATAAAAATACAATCGCCGTTCGGAGTCGGCGTTAAACTGTAGGTCCCTCCCCTTTGTGTGACAACATCAAGGCGCATGCCACAAATCGGAGGAGAAGCTCGGCCAAACACTAACATATGTGTAAGCGCCAATCTATTATTATTATTGCATATACCACAAAGGTTTCTTTGATACAATTTTAAATTACATTCATAAGCATATTTTTGAAAGGGGTTTCTTATCTTCAGCCGACTTTCGCTGTTTCGGAAAGATTTCTGAGACTTCAAAATACCTTCGTATATAAACATCCCTTTAATAAATAACAAGATATTTCAATAACTTTTTACTATAGTTAGAACGACCGAACCTCGATTTTTAAGGTCGAAGCCGAACCGGAGCCGAACCGAACATTTTCAAGGGCCCAAGTAATAAATAAGCAATGACTTTTTAAAAATGTAGTATTCTTATTGATAAAAATGCAAAAAAGGTACATACTTAGGTTTCAATCACATAAATTTCAGCAAATAACATAAACTTATATAAGTATTTTTGTAAAAAAACAACATAAAAAACTTGTTATGGCACGTGTACATATACATAGTAATAATTTAATACTCAATGTTCGGCCTAAGCTCGGCTTTTGTTTTTGCCGAAGCCGAACCGAAATCGAACTTTTGTGGCCGATGCCGAAGCCGAAGTTCGGTCGTTCTCTAGCCATATGACATGAATAAAAAAATCAAGTTAAATTCACAGTAAATTTATTATTTGATGCCAATGCCTTAAAAAATTTAATTTGTATGTGAATATGGTAAAATGACATTGTATTTTCCTATATTAATGAAAAGAAATCTAAATGCCTACATGAAATTGTCTGAGAAAAAATCCTCAAATTACGTAAAGAATACTGTTATTTGATTTATTTTATTGTGTACGTCATGAATTTCGAAAGTCTACGAATCATATAATATCGTGATAAATCAAGCTTTTCCAAAGATCTAGGTTTCAGGTGCTATTTTGAACAATTTTTAACTAGAATGAAACTGATATATTTCTGATCGAAATCTGACAATTGACATCTCGTAGGACATCCCCATGTTAAAAATACCAGTTGGTTGTATGGAAAAAAGATAGTTGGCTGACTAGTTGGGCTTGCGATTCATACTAGTTGTGAGGTAGTATATAACTAGTACATTTGACTACAGGGCACTTACAAGCGGACTTGAACCTGCGATCTCAGAACCAGAAGCGGTAATCTTCATTCGACAACACAGCCGACATTTGACAATTCAAAGGCAGATGTCGCTGATCGCATAAGTTGTTCGAAATCGTTGAACTGGTACGCACGGTTGCCATTCAAAATTTATTTTCGGGACCAAACTTTATCAAGAAAAGGGCCAAATTAAAAAAAAAGGACCAAATTGTTTCGCATTTCATTTGCATACAAACAATGCTTGCATTATTTTATTTAACAAAAATATTCATAAACGTAAACATTGGTTTTAAACGATAACAAAAACGACTGACAAAAGAAGTATTGCCATCTGATTTACTTCTGAGTGTCGATTATTAGGTGTATTCGCGTATTTTTCCAGCAGAAAACTCTCAACAGCAAAATTCTAATGATCTTTTTATGTGCTCTCACTCAAGGAGAAATTTGTTTGCAAAAGTACGCGACCGCTAAACTAGCAAAAACTTGCAAGTTTCACGAACAGCTGCCGATTTATTTGTAGTTAAGTTAAAAGGCGTCACCATAATTGGAACTCCATTTCCATTTCTTCCACGAATACACATTTTTTGGCTTGGAACGAAATATATCCATTCATTACACTCTTTAGTAAAAATGTACAGGCATACCTCTTCCATATTTTAATTTTGGTTCCAACACTAAAATTCTATTTTATGATTTGCGTAAATTACAACCAGCTGTTTTATCGTCAGCTGTTTTCCTGCTGGCAAATTGCTGCTGGTAAAATTTTTACCAGCAGAAACTAGCAGCTTCTCAACAAAATTAAATATCACTTTGCTCTCAATTCCCCCTACTTTGCTGGATTTTTGTGTATGCGAACAGCAAAACCTGATCGTTTTAGATAGTTATCAAAAACTATCAATACGCGAATAAACCTATTATCAGCAGTATTGTCAATGAACCAAATATTGATTTTAGTAAATACAATTTTACTTGGATGATGAAACACCTAAACATTTTTTGTAATTGTAATCGTAAACATTTCCATAAAAGGGACCAAATAAAAAAAAGGGACCAACGGACCAAACGTTAAAAAAAGGACCATTTTTGGTCCAATTGGACCAAAGTGGCAACCGTGCTGGTACGCCGCCGCTTTAGCACATACCAGTTAATGAACTGGTATTTTTATTGACTGGTATAAATGATGATTTTGCTAATAGAAAATCGCGCAAAACAATTTTATAAAACTTTCATAACCTTATTAAGTGAATTTCATTGTCATCACCACCCTGAACGTTACCAGAATATTGAATATACATATGTCATGTTGACAACTTTGCGTGAGCCATCGAGAAGCATGTGAAGATTTAGACGACTCAGAGGGCATCCTAATACTAGTTTCCCACGGCACCCCAATTACGTATTTCGCTCTCCCATTCGTAATTGGCGCTCCAATTACCCTTCGAATTACGTATTTCGCCATACAAAATTTTGTGAGCGAATTACCTCAATTGTAAGTAATTCAGATCCAATTACCATGCGAATTACGAACAAATCGCTGTCGTCTCTAATTTTAATCGGAAATTTATCGATCTCAGCTGTCAGAGCAAAAGAGAATAGAAAAACTCAAAACAAAGAAAGGAGGAAATGAAGGAAAAAATAAAAAAACAACAATGAACTGACAAATCAAATTAAGAATGTGCCCGTGTGAATGGGTAATTCATGATAGTAATTGGGAGAGCGAACAAAGTAATTGACGGTGCCAAGGGAAACTGCTGTAAGCGTCGTAATGTCTTAAAGTACCCAATTTGCCAAACGACTTCGTAACGACGTCGTTTGCGACTCGTTCGCCGTCGGATGAAAAGCACAGTTCGCCTGCGGACCGCAAAAACGATATAGCAGCGAACTTCAAAATGATGCTCAAAATTGCAGGCAGTACTACAAAATTAAAAACAAATTTTTTTATTTAAAATAGTTTAATTTAGTACAATTGATTTTTTTAAGTATTTTTTCAATGTACACACTTAAGTATTACTTAAAAAGAAAAATAATAAAATACAAACTAAAATTTTAATACATTACTACACTCTTTGTCAAAAATTATTAACTTTCCACACATTATAAGTTACAACAATTTATTCTTTTATCATTTCGTTTTAATTATTTTTATAAAAATTGGGTAAATTTTCTAACAAGGACCATATAGTTCAAAATTCAAGCAATGTGCACTTTACTCACATATATATGTACATATAAAAAATTGAACGAGCTTTCATCAAATGTTTAAGCTTTTTAATCTGCACTAAAGAAACACATAGATTGTAATGCGCTTGTGTTAAAATTAAGTCACCTACATATTTCACTTATTTTTTTCCTACATTTTTTATATCAATAACCATGTAAATCAATGTTCCATAGTTTCTACAAAATTTATAAAATTTAACAAATAATTTTATACCACATTTAAAAAACTTCATACCCACAAATTTTTAAAAAATTCATTTAAATGAAACCTTGCTTTACATGATTATAGATGAAGAGTGAACTGTAACTTTATAAAAAGTAAAAAAAAAAAAATGTATATGAAAAATATCATGAATACTTAATTTTTTGAGCACAAGTTACATTGTGGATTCCATATTTTGTCATAATAAAAAATTGTCATAATAAAAACGGGTTACTTTCCAAATGAATTACTTTTATTTAGGCTTAGGTTTCGGGTTCACCCAAACGACTTCACCAGACCGACGTCGCAACGACTGCGATACCCATTTTAACCATTGTTTTATATTGAAAAATTTCACGAATTTAAGACATCACGACCCTTATGATGCCCTTTTTGAATCCTCTAATAGCAATTCACATTTTTACACACATATATTGTTATAAAACTGCAAGTAAGTGGTATACAAATTATTTAATAACGTTTACCAAATGAATGTGATAGTGTAAGTAGAATTAAGTCTTACCGTACCCTGCTATACTAGTAGTACATTATTAAACTGTAACGTGTAGCTCAAAAATATACCCGAAAACTTTTTCTTGTGCAATCTTAACTAAATTCTTGCAAAAACACTTTATGGACTAAAACATCGATCCCCTAAATCAGAATCGTACTAGTTAGGGGAAAATTGTGGTGTAGTTAAATGTAAATAATATGTATTAGCGTTTTTTTTCTCAATGAGAATGTTACCTAAATATGTGTCAAAATTATTTATTTATTTATTTATTTCAGTTTTTGAAACAGTATTTCTTACAGACTATGATTAAATTTAAATCAATTAAACAGTTTGAATAAACTTAACTTAAAACAATAAAAGCTGTCGTTGAAATTATTTGCGCAGAGTGTTTGTTACGAATAACTCTAGCAATCGGTTCATTGTACGAGTATAGCGATTCCTGACTTTGAAAAAAATTAGATATCTCTGGGCAGACAATGCTGCCAGATACAATATTGTATAAAAATAACAGCGACAAATACGACCTCCTGTCAGCTAAAGATTGGGGCCAAGTAGTTTCCATCTTGAGGCGTATTCTGGAATATCCCGGCCGTTGAACAATTTATGCACAGCAAATCTGGTAAATTTCCTTTGGATTCTCTCTATTCTGTCAGAGTGCTTTGCATAATATGGGTTCCATATTATCGCCCTATTATGTGAATGTTCCACCGTGCCTTGTAAAAAGGTTGCATTTTCCGTGCGTTAAAGTTGAGATTTGGGCGAATTTTATTAGTTGCGGCAATGCAGGCGTTGCCAATGTGGCGTCTTCTATTAAAAATCACAGAGTTAACTTGGATGCCAGTCAAAAGCATCTTTGTAACGCAGAAAAGAATTTTGAGCTGATGACATAGAAACACAAAACAACCCGTACCTACACGTAACAAGCAAAACAGGTCGCAGCAACACTCAGTTGCCGTTTCGGTACAATTGTACCAAATTTGGTATATTTATTTTCGTTTGGTAAGGAGGTAACAAATTTTCTAAAATGGTACATTTTTTCAACCAGCTTCTTCTGATTGACCCATTCGCTTTGCTTCTCTATCTAATCCCGAGGAGGCAGAACAGACGTAGCTCTTGTTTTTACCGATAATGTTGATGTCGTCGGCATACGCCAGCAGTTGCACGCTCTTGTAAAGTATTGTGCCTGAGCGGTTCAGATCTGCAGCTCTTATTATCTTCTCCAGCATCAGATTAAAGAAATCACACGAAAGGGAGTCACCTTG
>JAPVRG010258207.1:0-10208 GCA_029783565.1 Rhagoletis cerasi
TTCCTTGCATTGTTGGACGCACATTTTTTGCTGCACAGAGGCGTGTGCGTATCTTGGCTGCAACAAGATAATGGTCCGAGTCGATGTTTGGCCCTCGGAGTGTACGTACGTCTAAAACACTGGAAGCGTGCCTTCCGTCTATCACAACATGATCGATTTGGTTTCTCGTTTTCCGATCTGGAGACAGCCACGTTGCTTGATGGATCTTTTTATGCTTGAACCTAGTACTGATTACTACCATGTTTCGGGCCCCGGCGAAGTCGACCAGCCTCAGTCCGTTATCGGACGTTTCGTCGTGGAGGCTGAATTTTCCGACAGTGGCGCCAAAGAAACCTTCCTTTCCCACCCTGGCATTGAAGTCGCCAAGCACGATTTTGATATCGTGACGGGGGCAGCGCTCATATGTTCGCTCCAACTTAGGATTAGTTCAGGATTATTTCGGGACTAGTTCATGACTATTTCAAGGCCATTTTGGGACAAGTTCAGGATTATTTCGGAACCCTTTCGGGACTAGTTCAATACTATTTGAGGACTATTTTGGGACAAGTTCTGAACCATTTCTATAGTATTTTAAGACTATTTCAGGAACATTTCATGACTAGTTCGGGATAACTTTGGGACTAGTTCATGACCGTTTAGGGACTAGTTCAGGGACTAATTAAGGACTAGTTCAAGACTAGGATCATTTAGGATCATTTTATGACTAGTTCGACATCATTTCGGGACAAGTTCACGACTTTTCCGGCCGTTTCGGGGCCTGTTCAGGACTACTTTAGTGATGACTGAACTGTATTTGCGCGTGAACCATATATTTTATTAATCGCGCAATATACCGGGACTTCTTAGCGACCCTATACATAAAGTGGGCACAAATTCGATTATCCAAAGTAGAGAAATTTCGATAGTAACTCTACCATAGCACCCCGAGGCCAATAGGTATCCATTATATTATACTATTCCCTTTCCCCACCAAACAATGAAATATATTCATCTGTCTCTATCCCTGTGCCTGTATCTACATCTGCCTCTTCTTTTCCCGGCTTCTGAGTCTGTTCCTTTCTCTATCCATGTTTCTCTATGCTCTTTCTCTCTGTCTATATCTGCAACTGCCTTTGACTTTGTCTCTGCCTCCGTATCTGTTCCGGTTTATGCCTCGGTCTTTGTCTCTGTCTGCGACTCGTTTTCTCTCTTTATATGTGGCTTTTTCTCGAACTCTACCTCTAGCTTTATCTCTCTATTTGTCTTCGTCTTTACCCTGTGTCGTTCTCGGTCTTTATCTTTGTTTCTATATCCGTTTCTGTTTCTACCTCTGTCTTTGTACCTCTGTCTCTATCTCTGATTCTGTCGCTGTGTCTATCTCTATCCTTCTCCCTGTCTCTGAGTTTTCTCTCTCACTGTTTATGGTCTGCTTCTCGTCTCTGCCTATGTATTTGGCTCTGCTCCCACCTCTGACTCTCTCTCTGACTACTTATTCGTCTGTGTGGATTGAGGAATAATACATGGTTTGTCTTTATTTTATATGACGATCCTTCAATAAATGCCCAAGGACTCAGTTTACTAGACCCAAACTTTATGGGCAGTGGGCAAATGGCTGGACTGACTACAAAGCAAAGAATGTAAATCTTTAAGAAGGGACAACACGCTATAATTGAAGCGAGTGTGAGTAGCAGGAGTGCGCCTTCTCTTTTCATCCAATCAAAAAACGTTTTGGGGTAAAAGAGAAGGCACGCTCCTCTTACTCACTCTCCCTGCAATTATAAAGTTTTGTCCTTGCTTATAGATTTACCTTCTTTTTACAAAGGCATATGTTGTAGCTACCCAACAAGGTTAATGGAACCGAAGGCTCGTATTAGGTATCCAGAACGCCAGTTACCTAGATTGTACCAAAAAGTTTGCGACAAACATAAAAGGTTCTTTGACATTATTTATAAATGATCTCTGTCGAGGGAGTCCTTTATCTAGGGAAATTTTTTAATATTTCACCTTCTGCAATAGCTCAATTTCTAACCCTTCCTGCGACGCCCGATAGTCTCCGAAATATTCTTTAAAATTGCTATATCCTATTAATTTCTCAACATTTCGTAACATTAACTGCAACAAGCAGTACCTGCACATCCGTTTCCGCTAGAAATACTGCTATGAAAAACTTAAAACTATGATACTCTTGATTCCTTTTCTTCTGTGCATCCTTTTAATTTTTCCAAGTCATGCATTTCAACAAACCAAACCACAAAAAAAACCAATGCAGACGCTTTCGCCTCACTTGAGTGCGCCTGTGTGCGCGAACGTGCGTTCATAATGGATTTATCAGCGCTTGCTTGGCGGGCGGTGGAGGTCTTTCGACACCAAATTCTATTTAAGTTTTTAAGTTCCACATTCTTTGCCCATTCAGCCACCCGCCTACCTCTTTCTACTACCTTGATTTCATTCCCACAAACATACATATGTACTAAGATATTCTTTGACCTTAGCCTATGCACTGAATTGCATATCTTTCTTTTTCGAAGACTATCACCGGCGGCAGTAATGTGCACCAAGAAAGACTGCGTAGGCTTGCCGGACCTGTTTTGCATAACAATGAACTAAAGAAGAGAGAAATTAAAATAAAAAAAGACGTTCAAAAAACTATGCAGGAACTTCTTCAGCAGCTAACTTGAAGCACTTGTTTAATTTGCATGAACACGTTTACAACAAACATACATATGTATGTAGGTATTGTTGCGGCGCATTTATGCCTACAAATATGCTTACCTGAGCGGTGCAAAAGCAGGGAAAGCAATTGCCAGTCGCAGTCCAACACAATCAGCTTTAAAGAAAATTTATAAAGGAATACAAAAGCAAAGGGTACTGAATGAAAAGGTATCAAAAAAAATGTGAGTGTATTGTGCCAAGAACCGCATTTGCATGCAATCAATAGGTGAAAAGAATTTCCAAATTTACAGACAAAAGTGAATTCGTACATATATCTCAAAGCATACTACAGACTTTATTTGTTGGTAAAGCTTAATTGTTTAAGGGCAAACTTATACTTTTGGGAAAGGTTAAATAAAGAAAAATTCCCTTGACTATATATATACACAGCTACGTGCTGGCATAGTAAGAACTTCTTCAGATAGACGAGTTGTTTAAAAAACATTTCTTCAAAGAAGGCAACTCCTGTTATATATTTTTATGTTTTCAGTGCTCTATCTCAGCTTCAATGAGCACACTGAGAAAGGAGTTTAGTTATGTCAACTAAATATATTCCTCTCAACACATGATTCGGTTATAGTTACCAAGCCTTTTGTTGAGAGATTTATATTTAGCTGACTCTTTCCTTAGGGCATGTGGGATATATTTTTTTTTTATATTGCCTTTCTTTTTTTTTCAAAGTATATGCATTCCTCCACTCTATTTATACCCTTGATTCAGAAAGTTCCAACCACAAATCTCGCCACCACAAACATTTAACTCATCCCCAGTAAACTCAATATTCCAAAGTTTTTTTTTCTTCAAGCATCTCCCCTCTGCGATGCTAAGTACTATTGCCTCATTTTGCATTTCTACGAAGCGCTTTTCTTTTGTGTTGGCAATGAATAGCAAAAGTTTGTCATTTGTTTGCCAACGTCCACAAGTTTTCACAGCGAAGGAAAGGTCATTGAAGAACTAAACCAGAAAAGAAAAGACGACAATAAGCAAACACCTACGCCTAGGCATAAAAGTTCAAAACTTTACAAACAGGTAGTTGAATTCGAAAGATATTTTAGTAATGATCGCCCGTACAACAAACATGGTGGCCACAAATGAATACCGAAAAATTAAGAAAAGCAAAGAAAACAGACAAGAAATGTTTTTCGTTGAGTGAATAAGGGGAGAGCGAAAAAGAAGAAAGCACAGTCGCCACTGATTAACACAAAGGCTGTAATGAAAAGTGTATTTAACTCCTTAATATATTTAATAGCGTCAGCGACGATTAGTAGATTTTCATATCGCAGCAAGAGGTCGCATAGCTGTGCTGTCATCAGCGCTTAAGTAATGCGTAAGTATATTTGAGTGCGTGAAATAAATACCTTAAAAGTTGTGTGGGGAGCGATAACAAAGCTTAATTCGCTTCCTTGGTTTTTGTAAAATGCGGAGCGCCGTCCTTTATCTTCGCGTTTTTGTCTCTGTTTCTCTTCATCTGTAACTGTCCATGTCCCTGTCGCTGTCTCTATGTGTATCTCTTCCTCCCTCACTGCCTTTACCCTTCCTCTAGTTTATGGCTTGGAACTACTTTTTGGCCCTTGGAGTTACGGCCCGACATTTTAAGAAAAAAAATTCCGCCGGAAAAGCATTCAACGCGGGTCGCGATGCTGGAAGAAGGCCTTCACGGCAATGGAAAGAGCAGGTGGAGAAAGGTTTGGCTTCACTTGGCATTCCCAATTGGCTTCAGCAGGCACAGAAGATAAACGACTGGCATGCTTTGATGGACTCGGCTATCGCTTAGGTGGTTACAGCGCCAATCAAGAAGAAGAAGCTGCTCTCCTTCTCGATATATTCGATTTAGTACCAAACCAAAATAAATTGCCACACTGTGTGGCGCCCCCAGTTCAGACAATGCGCAGCACACCTTCCCGTCGTAGCAAGAGCGCCGTTTTGTCGGGAACTTAATAGGCTCTATTTCCGTGAATAAAATTATCAAAAAAAATTCTGCCCAATGATGGAAATCGAAAAGCGCTTACAACGAAAAAAGCGAAACCTGGAAGCAGGTGCATTGATGGACAACTTATTGATGAGAAATTCCCGACTCTGAAATAATGGGCAGATGGTCCCTTGGTGGGTTCCATAATATGGTGGGAGCGTGTTTCAGTCCCTGCTGCTGTGACAGCAGCTTTGATGATGCATTAAAAATTGTAAACCTCATCCAAAACAAAATTAAAAAAAAAATGTTTTATTTTATATTAGTTATTTTATTTGGGCAATTCATCTAAACGCGTAAATGCCTCGTAACCACATAAACCTCGTAAACTTACCACATTTTGTATGGAACCCCGGTTTATTTACGAGGTTTACGCGGTTACGAAGCATTTACGCGTTTAGATGAATACCCTGATTATTTCGAAACTCAGAATTCCGAAGGTCATGCAGTTCAATTGATATCAATTTTACCGTATTTTTCCTTTTAAAATTTGTTTCCTTAATATCAATTACTCTTGTCTCCCTCCTTGCATGCCCTATCAATAGCTGCCATTTGAGCGTATGCATGACACAATTAAATAGACCTCTGGCACGTGCCAATCGTCCGTCTGCAGATCATGCCATTCAAACAGTGACTGTATAGAAAGGAGCTGGAAGTAGAGCTTAATAACCGTGCCAGCTTGATAGCGATAATCGCTTGCTTGGCGCTTGATCGACGAAAATTGTTGCTTATCCACTTAGCGTTGGACAAAAGCCAGCCAGCCACCAAATCAAGCCAGCTACCAAAGCAAGTCGGTGAGCCAGCCCGCGCGCCAACGAACCAGCTATCAGCTGCCAGGCCTTTTGTTTGCCCATTGTTCTTTATATTTGTTTCAAGTAGCGCGTTGAATTGTTAAATAGCAGCGGCAGCAATAGCAACAGCAAAAACAGTAGCCGATGGCAGCAATCATGCCAGCGACAAGAAAACAACATCCGGCTGCAGCGGCATATCACATTTGGCCACAATCGCATGTGCCGCTGCTTGTTGTGGTTATTTATGTGCAGCATGCATGCAGAAACAATACAAATGTAGAAATGTATGCAAGTGAGTTTGGCACGAAACACGAAAGCAGCGATGAGCCAGCAGCCAGCCAAACAGCCAAACAGCATTAACAACAAGTGGCGACCGGCGTTTCACTCATCCTCACACACTGAAAGGTCACATATCTATGTATATTTTTATGTATATAAGGGTGTGTTTGGATATGTGTGGTTGTTAGCAAAGGCAGCGACTCCAGCACCAGCATCAGCACGAGCAGCCTTCAAACAATTTGGGCACTTAAGTAAGTAGTGGCGGCAGCGCACATATTTGGCAAACAACACAAGCGAGCTTTTGGCCATTATCTGCCTGCCTGCCGCTTGCTGCTTGCTGCCTTTGGCAGTGTCATAAAAAAGTCGCAGCAAATTTGTGCAAAGTGTTTATGCAGTTTCAACTTCATGTATCAGCAGCATCCTCTATCAGCTGCGCACTGCCATATCTCTTCATCGTCCGTCGCTCGCTTTGTCCTTTTGTTTGCTATGAGTTTATCATTTAATGAAGCGTTTTGCTGACAATTCAACGGCGCACCAGCGAGCACATATGCGCACAATGACAGTCACAATAGCGTTGACAGCCAAAAAATGGTGAAATGTATGCCTTTCCACACTGTATCTCTTTGTATAGTATTTCACCCTTCCTCAATGTGCTCAACGACCAGCTTCAAAGTGTGCCAGCGTACTTTTGCAAAATTGTTTGTTGTGCTTTTGCGCCTTTGTGCGGCCTTTTATGGCACCGCTTTCGCTTCCAATTTCTCTCTATTGCCTTCGCCTTTCCCCCCTTTTTAATGAGCCGTAATTATATTTAATTAGGCGCCATAGTGTTGCCAACACTTAGAGCCTGCCACCACAATTTGCAGGCCAACGCGAAATTAAGTAATGTGGCATGCAGGGCAGTACGGTACATATGGAAATGTACATACATAAATACATATACATGTGCATGCTTAAGTGATGAGAAAATATGTAGTTACATGGGTACAGCACATAAGTGTTAAAGGCACAAAATGGTGTTGCGTGCAACAAATTAAATTTTTTGACGATTAAAGGCGCATTTGTAATTCGGTGGTAGGAGGTAAGCAATTATTTTGGAACACCCATAAGCAGCACTCAAAAAATAAATATTGTTAAACGAAAAAAAGATTAAACAAGAAATAACCTTTTATAATAATAATTTATCTAGGTAATGCTTGTAGCAGGTACTCACGTAAATCTTCAAACACAAATTGCTACAGAACCTAAAAAACACTTTAGTCTTGTTAACTTCAACATGAAAACACTGCGACAATCAAAATTGCGAACAAAAGTTATTTGTAGAATTTGCAACCAAAGTGTAAAATAAATGAATGCGCCTTGATACCACTGAGGAGGTGAAACTTTTTTCAGTTCATTTATTGTGCGTTTAAAACTATGCCTCTTATTATTACTATGCTAATTGGAAATACTTTATTCTTTTGAAATTATTTTATTTTATTTGATCTACACCCAGGTTTAAGGAATTTATTTTGTGATACCAAACGACTGCCTTTGTAAAGTAGACAGTACGCCAGCTATAGTATCACTGCTGCGAAGTACATTCCGTTAATTCACGCTCAATATTAATATTGGCCGACAGAGTCAAAGAAGTAGGAAGAGAGAGAGAAAGAACTTTTCGTGACTGTATTTCATATTTTCATATTTATTTATTTAAGTCAAATGAAACATTAATTTCTTAGTGACTAAGCATCACAAATACTTAAGAATTATTTACAATAATTACACAATATACTACGGACTGTTCCAGAAGATAGAGAGAGGTCTAAATTCGGAACATTATTTAACTCAGATAAAGCTCTGGACATGGGTGCAAATTTATTATCGACGCTGAAGAAATTGCATCCCAAGTGTCACAATTTTTCGTTACGATCTCTTAATTAGGTTAGGTAAGGTTGGCTCGGTTAAGAATTGACTTGGAGGCCAATAGGCCTACTGGAGTTTTCCCTAAGCTGTCTAAGCTCTCGAAGGAGTGGTCGCCCAGCAATTTGAGACGTCGTCTTTTATGTGTGCAGATTAGTCCTGCTTCTTTTGCAGGCTGTTCTGGTCATCTTCCCAACTTGTGAAGACAGTAGTCGCAGCGGAGGTTTTACGGAATGCCACTATGTCCCGGCATCCAGTAAATATTGATTATGTGTTATCGCAGAGCTTGTATCGAGTTAGTCGTTACCAACCCTAAAGCATTGATGGCAGCTTAACTGCCAGCAACGAAGGCAATTTTAGATGGAGCTAGGTCGTTCATGCTTACTAGTTTTGCCGCCATGTTGTTTATATACATATATGTCAGCCTGAAAAATGCTGGATAATTTTAGTGTCTGTAGTATTTTTAATGATTGATAATTAATTAGTTTCATTAATTAAATGAATTTAGTTCCAGTTATTTAATACTAACTTATGAAAATTTTCCTGCCAAACACAGCCTCATATATTTTTAAAAATAGTTAAAAATAATCATATAATTAGAAATAATCAAATAATTAAAAACAATCAAATAATTAAAAATAATCAATCAATTAAAAATAATCAAGTAATTAAAAAAAATAATTTGATTAATTGTGATTATTTGATTATTTATAATTCTTTTATTAATTTTGATTATTTTTTTGATTATTAAGTTTTTGGAATTTCTAATGAATCTTCGTGTCACAGTTTACATACAATTCTGAAAAACTCAAATTTTTCCTGATTTTGTCGGGGTTTTTAAAAACTTTTCGAAACTTTTCAGGATCTTCGAAGTATTTTTAGAATTTTTGGGAATTTTTTTTTTAACTTTTAGTTTAACACTCGTTGGTACATTAAAATCTTAGCTTTGCTTTTGTATTATAAAATAACACCCAAAATGGTCTCTGCTACCAATTGTGTCAATTTTTCTGCTTGAATGTATGTTCGTTTACTGAACCGTACCAAAGACTTTATGCTTTATGCCCTCCAGATAGACACCTTTCGTAATGTGACTTTTTTAATGTAGGCTAGAGTTAATAACGAAGTGTTAAGATTGGAAGTGAGTGAACATAAAGAAAATACATTTTTTATATTTATTGACCTCAGGACCGAATGCACTGTTGTGCATACGTTATTCAGTAATGTATGAACTCAAAATAGCCCATATTTGATAAAACACAAAAGCAAATATGAGCTGCCTTAATAAATTTAACTTTTTCACAGTAAAATACTCAGCCATTGTCTGAAGTTACTCATACGCATAGTGGCACCAATTGGAAAACAAATCCTATGCAGTTCAGTACAATTATTTTTTTGAATTCCAAAGTGAAACTAAATGCTTTAAAAAATTGCAGCGACTTTCAGTATGTTTTCTTATAATTCTTTTTCGCAACCACTCCTAAACCACATTCTTGCTCATACACAGTGTAACACCATTCTGGCAACTAAATTTCTCTCAGCCAAAGAAAACGATTTAATGTTTGTTAAATCTTGCTAAAATGCTTTTTAATGCCTTTCCACACATTTTTGCAGTGCATTATATTTTTACATGCAGTTATTGTAAAAAACATGTACAATTTGTGTGCCAAATTTTTCGTCTAAAAGTAAGACAAAGCCAAAGGCAAAATACAAAACAATGAAACGCAACAAAAGTAATAACAAAAAACCAAAGGGCAAAACATAGGCACCAGCTATTTCGTGTGCAAATTTAACAACAGTAAAACGACTGTGCAAAAGTAAACGGAAAAGCTATAAAAATCAGTGAAACCAACTAAGCAAAACATACCGTAAACTAGAAATTATGACGCCAGCAGCATGCAACGACGGTTGACTAGAGAGGAGTGTGGTGCAAAAAAAAACAAGGTGCGTTAAATTTTTACAACTAACTAGTATAGATATTTGTGTGAATATATTTAGTTATAGATATCGGGGGAAAAAATTTAACTGCAATGAGTAGGACACTTCTTTTAGTTCACTAGGAGATGTTCAAATTTACAAAATAATTAATTTAAGTACAGCAAACGTAATATGAATTATATTTAATTAAGCTAATTCAAATTAAATTAAATTGAATTAATTAAATTAAATCATATTCAGAAAAAATTTAATTAAATTAAATTAAATTAAACTAAATTAAAATAAGTTAAGTTTAGTTAAGTTAAGTTAGGCTAAGTTAAGTTCATATAAGTTAAGTTGAGTTAAATTAAATTAAGTTGAATTAAAATAAAATAACTTAAATTAAATTAAATTAAATTAAATTAAATTAAATTAAACTAAAATAGATTGAATTAAATTAACTTAAATTAAACTAAATTAAATTAATTTAAATTATTAAATTAAATTAAGTTAAATTAGATTAAAATAAATAAAATAAAATAAAATTAAATTAAATTGAATTAAATTATATTAAATTAAACTAAATTAATCCTTTATTTGTGCTGATCCCTTGTGTTTAAATATTTGTTCTTTTATATAGGCTATGAGGATCGAATGTGTGCAAGTGC
>JAPVRG010258210.1:11689-23831 GCA_029783565.1 Rhagoletis cerasi
CTTGGAAGCCGCCACAATTCTTACCTTAATCATTAATTAAGAAAAAGTTTCACAGAATTTAAAGGCCTTTTCGACAGACTAAAAAAAAATTGGAATTTAGGTATGATGTGAAACGAGATACCGACAGTCACTACTAGAATTTGAACTCGGAGTAAAAAATGATTAAGGTAAGAATTGTGGCGGCTTCCAAGCCATGAACAACGGTGTACGGCTCATTAAAATCGGACTTAAAATGGCGACGTAGTGTCAAAAAAAGTAAATAGCCCATCGGGGGGGCGTGGCAAAAAAAAAAATTTTTTTTTGCGATCGCCTTCAAAATATCTTTAATCCTAGGGGTGGACTGGAAAAACCTTTGGTTTTTGTATGGGGACCGATCCGCACTAGTGTACATATACATATGTACAAAAAAAAAGTTCGCGGTACACCCCTGAGTCTACAGTATTTTTGCAAGGCAATTTCGAAAAAAAAAATTTGCCGAACTTAGTGGTCGCCTTTTTAATTGTTCGTCATATCTTCGGCATTTACAGTCGGATCTTACAGTATGATACATCGATGTTTTTGTCTCGAGCATACATTTTTTCTAAAGCTCGTTGACTTCAAGTACCCCGTCTTACTACCTGCCCATCAGATCTCAGTTCTTATCACCCTTACGTGCCATCATAATGTCAGTAAATTAAAGCTCACCACAAATCATTCAACTTTTGCTTCCGATGTATTTCGAAGCCAATTCCGAATTTTTTTTGCCGAGCGTAGGATTCGCCTCCTATCATTTTTCGTCATATTCCTGCATTTACAGTACGATCTCAGTTCTTATCACCCTAACGTACCACCCTAATGTCAGTAAGTTAAAGCTCGCCAAAAATCATTAAACTTTTGCTAAGGAAGTTTTTGGTCATTTCAGTAGAAATATTAAAAAAAAAAAAAATTATTTATTGCCTTGCAAAAATGATTCAGACTCAGGGGCAGGGCTGTAGCCAAATTTTTATACACGGGCTATACAAATATGCACAGCAGAAGAAAGGGTGTGTAATCGCCTTTACAACGATATTAATTGTTTTCTATATAGGTTCGAAAGTTTTTGAAATATCAGGTTTTTAATTATTCGAAGATCTGACCTTTAACACCGTATTTTCACTTCTTCAGTTATTTACCTATGTACATACTACATACAATAATTGAGAATAATTTTTTACCAAAGGCCAATTTCGAACTTCGAAGGCCTATATCTCGATTTCGGAGGCTAAGTTTGAAAAAAAATTGGTTTAGTCCAATACCAAGAAAAAAATTGGAATTTGGCGTTAGTGTAATTTGAGTCATTACACAAAACTTTTTTTAAAATATAAAAACTATATTCTTCAAAAGTGACGTGTAAAGTGAAGTGTAAAACCTAATTACTTTTCCATAAGGAATAGTTATTAACATCTTATTGTCGAGCCGCTACCTTTCGGGGGAGGTGATGACTAATCTAGTGGAACGAAATCATACATAAATTTCTTCTCAGCTTAGAATCTTTAAAAACTCATAGATGTCAAGTTACTGAAATATCATTGTGACTACTACAAATACCTTCCGCAAGTCTTAGAAGATTTAATCGGTTGAAAATTTTAATAATTCGTTGGAAACGAAAATAATTAATTTACCAATATTATAAAACTTACCAGTAAACAGGAAGCAAATTCAGCTTATTTTTTTTTTATGTTCTTTATGACCAGCGTTCGAAGTCTGAAAAGAAATAAATAGAAGATGATTTTATTTGGAAGTAGCAAAAGATGTACTTGCAAATTTAAAAGGACATTTTAAAAAATACGTTACGAATTAGGTGCTTATGAGAAGTTTTCATTCCATGTAATATTGGCAGCAAAATATAAGAAAAGTATTCATTATATTTTGCGCCACTTAACAATTAAATTTTCTTTAACCCATATTTGTATACGAAGAATTTCGTACATGGTTTTTAGCGATATACTTCAGTAATCAGGTAGAAATCGACTAGTAAATTAACTGGTACAAGCTGATGCGCTAGTTTGAGAATTTTAAACAACTTTCTGTTATATGTTTAGCGAAAAACGAAAAGGCAATGAGTTGATTTCATCGCGTATAAGGCCTAGACAAACACTGATTTATCGGCCAAACATTTGGCCAACTTATTTAAGGAAATCCTCTACAAACGCACCAACTGGTTGGTCGATTTCATTTGAGTAATAATTTTTAACTTGTAATCATACCCAGAGCACCAGTTAACTATTAAGTTGAGCAAATAATGCTTATTATTCCTCCCGGCGAACTTTGTCTCGCCCAAAATTAATTTTTTTATTGAAATATTTTGGTCCAACATTTTCACCAAGAATTCACGTTTGACCCCCGTACAACTAAATCCTGGTGTCTCCGAATAAAACTTTAACGCATTGTATTATTGGCAAATGACATCCATTGGGCTAATTGTAATAAACGTGAGTTTGATATAATCAATAGAGCAGCGGACCGATGTATTCGGACATTTACGGCACTTCTAACTTTACGATGCAGATGGCGATTACGCTTTTGTCTCAATTCTTAAGCAGCTGCACGTGATTCTTGTTTCTTCTGAGTTCTTGTCGCACGAATTCGCGACGCATGCATTCGAAGCTGTTCATTAACTTGAACGGTTGCGGAGGGGTTTGATTTGCATGGTTAATCGCCAATCTTTTCCATATTGCGACTTTGTGAACCAATGTTTCATTATCAGATCGGCGGCATAATGGTTTTCGAACACTGAAGAAGAATTCGAACTATCTTCGAAGCAAATGAGCCGGACAGAAAATGTAAGCGCCAAATGTTTTCATTTAGTATTTTGATCAAAATTCCATCACATCCTTTTCATATCCAGCAACTGTAAATGGGACCACAAAGAATTTACAACGCACTCTAACTTAACCTAACCTGCGTACCTACATAATTTTCAGCATTGATATAATTTTGAACTTGGGCAACTATTTTAATTGTAATATTATGATCAAAATAAGAAAATAAAAAATATTTTCCAAAAAATAAAGGTATGTAAAATAAATTCTTTCAATTTTCTCCCCCTAAAAAGTTTCCTTGTCAGAGACAAACACAAACTTGTCTATTACAACTCACATAGGACGACCCGTTCTTGAGTTACGCTTTGTTTTATGTATATGGCAACCCTCTTAAAACTTAGATATTATCCTTGGATAAGAGCGCATTTAAATACCTTTTAATCGCTAAAGGCGTTGCATTATTTTATTTAAGATTATATTTTATTCACAAAAATTTTAGATAGGTAGCAACCCTATTTAAAAAATTGAATTTTTGCCTAAAGCGGTGAAGCTGGACTTCAAAATGGAGCTCGATTGACCAGATGCAATGCTTTAAGCTTTTTAAAAACACTTTGTTAATAAACTATCAAATTTTAACAACGTGGCTTTTTTTCGCACGCTCCTTTCAAAATGAGGTCTCAGTCATTTAATTTACTAAAATATTAAGCGAGATATCAATTTTTAGAAATATCTCGACTCCAGCGCCATCTCTCGAGTAAATTCTTAAATCAAAATACTTCTCATTCATTAATTTATCTCCGTTTCAAATATGAACAAAATCGGCCCATAAATGCGATTTTTCTGAATATCTCGACTCCAGCGCCACCTACCGGGTCTATTTTTTGCAGAAACGTTTTTCTTTGTACAGCCAACCTACATACTGAATATGAATCAAATCGACCCATATATACGATTTTAGAAATACCACAGCGCCACCTACCGGCAATTTTTTTCACACAAACACTACTCGAGCCACAGTAAATGTAACAGGAAAAAATTTGCTAAATCGGTTCAGCCGTTCTCACGTGATGCGATGACCAACGAACGCCATTTCATTTGTATATATAAGATTGCCATCGCCGCCATTGTAACCCGAAAAAATACATGTGAACACTAATGCGCCTTTAAAAAATTAAATACCATTGTGGGTTGCCAACCCCAAAAATCAAAAAACTTTAATTTTTCTTCAACCTGGCGAACAACTCGACGAAAGTTGGCTAACTTGCTTAAACACGACTTATTTACAACCAACTTCTAGCGTTTGGCGAACTGGTTGGCCGATAAGTCAACGCGAGTGTAGGGTCTCTAAGTCGACCATAACGTCGTGAAAATAATATCATAGGAATAAATAAAAATACAAAAATTAAATAAAAATTATAAAGAAAAAAATAGATCCTATTTTAATTGTTAAGCTATAGTTATTATTATAAGAATCAAGCCGTTCCGATCCATGTTTGGTACATCTAGGATCAAACGAAGAATAACTCCAGCCAACACTTAAACATTTTGGGCAACTGAAACACAAAATTCTGCCTCAAATTAATGAATGATGAGGACTGGTGGAAAATAACAAGAGATGGAAAAAACTTTTGGAATTAAAATCAGAAATCAACAAATCTTATTCTCTTTAGATATGCCTTTGACTATCTCATGCTAAAGTAGCGCAAGAAAACGCAATTTCGAAGAAGTGCAAGTTGGTCCCTTTGGGTTGATTTTCGACGCCAGATGTGTAAAGAAGACGAATAGTCTTAGAGGTTTTCGAATAAGTTTTTTTTTGCGAAACTCTAAATAGATGGGACAACGAACCGTACTAGTCTTTTGATGGGTTCCACAATGAAAAAACTGCAGAGGGGCTAAGTTTTGAGTTCAAGCTGACCACACTTTGGAAACGCAAATATAACTGGGTTTGAGTACACGCAAGGCTTAGTAAAGAAGCTGTTTCGGTTTGACCGGATTTGTCTGTCTGTTTTTGTGAAAGTGCAATTTTGAGGCATCTTCGACCGAGTTTCTTGCGAAAATTCTTGGAAACACTGTCAGCTTCGCCCTGCTCAACACCGCTCCGCTCGCATTAGCACCGCTACCTGTGTACATATGGGCATACGAGTATATGTATTAACCAGTATTCATGAAGTGTTTTTCCTAGAAAATCCGGTTTTTTTTATAAACTATGTTTATGTAATTTATAGCGCTCTAAATACAAATCTGCGCTAAATAAATTTGCTAGTAGTTCTGTATCCTTCGCATTCCATTCCAAAAATTGCTTACATGTGATCTGGAAAAATTGTGTTAATAACATCAAATGGTAGCTCATATATTTCTTATGAAATATCTGTTTGCTATGCTATAAAAAATACAACTGCATCGATAAATTTATGTGTATTTGTATTAGGGTGGTCCAAAAATGCACAGGAAATCAACTTTTTGGAATTTTCTTACTTCTTAAGGAGATCGTATTTTTTGATTAATATTTAACCGTGCCGTCAGAACTTTGAAATTTTCCATATATTTTACAAGGAGACACTGCATTTTTTCGTGGAATTGTTGTAAAATCTGCAAAAACCACTATTTTTTAATCGAAAAAAAATATTTCCGTTCTGAAATCTTCCGACAAGAGAACTATAATGCAAATTTAACTCGAAAATTTTGCTTACTTTTTTTCTCAAAACGTGCGTGATGTAGTTACAAACACATAAAATAAGTAACTTTTGTAAATAAGAGATGAGATTTTCGGTTATTAAAAAGTAGTTAGTAAATTTTCAAAGTTTAATATGCATCATAATTTTATTGTATGAAGATTTCTCAAGCGTAATATTTTTATTCGATAAACAAATATTTATTTTTAACGATTTTATAGCGATTCCATGCAAAAATGTATTTTCTCCATATAAAATATATGGAAAACTTCAAAGCCCCGGCAGCACGGGTAAATGTTAACCGATTTCAAAATAAAAAAATATGGTTCTCCTTATTTTCGATATTCTTCAGATCTGTGGGTGGCTGGGAAAAAAATTTGTTGGACCACCCAATTGTACAAACATTTATACATATACACTCTTAAAAAGATATCAGCGAATTAAGCAATAATTTTTATAATTCCTTTGGAATTCCGCGAATTTTTCAATTTCAGTTGCTTATAAATACAAATATTTATGACTACACATGCATATGTATGTACATATGTACATAGTTTATTTCAATCATAAAATTTAAAGAAAACTTTTTCAATCAAATTGTTTGTAAGTACATTAAAATTATTCAGCCATGTGCATGCATACATACACACATATGTTCATACATACATTCGTACAATACTCAATATGGCGTGTGAAAATTTATTCGCTGTAAGAGAGCTAAACTCTTGAGCTTTCCACACCTCAAACGACCTCACACAAATCATCTTAGTTAATTTCTAAATTTACGCTACGTTTATGTCCCAATTACGCAGTGTAAACAATAAAGGTAATAAAAACAACAAACACACACTCGTACAAAGGAGAATTTCAATACAATTTGTAAATATTTTCGGTTTTTCCCATTTTTATTTTTCAAAAAAAAAAGTTGATAATAAAGTAAAATCGCTGCTGCAGCTTTCACGCACAATTGGGCAACGCAATAACGTTAATAAACTGCATTGAAGTGCGAAATAAAAATATCAAAAACAACAATCGAGGGTAAAAACATACACACCTAACAGAAATGGAATGAAGCAAAAGTATGCTCGGCAGTTGGCATTGCAACGAGGCGTTAAGTATTCACAAGCCGCAACGAAATTTTTCCTTCAACACTTGCGGGTGGTGGCTGGCTAGCTCTGCCATATGCACTTCTCCGACGCACATACATACGCGCATCACACATGCTTGCAAATGTTGAGTGTTTAAGTGATGGGGCAATAAAAGAAATAATTTATTAAAAATGCATTTAACGGCCGACCGATTGCGCGCCACAGCGGAGCGTGAAAAAAACGCTGCGTAATTGCAAAATCGGCTGATATTCTCGGTTAACCGCAGTTGTGTTGCGAAATAAGATGCACTGGATAAGCAGCAGCGAGTGCAGGAAGGAACGAAGTGCTGCCTGCAATGCGCCTGCAAGATGATCTACTCGTATGCAGCATACATATGTAAGTATGAAGGCGCTTCAACTGGCAGCCCACGAGGTTAAATTGAATTTCCTTAAAAGAAGAAAACAGCAAAGAGCTGCAGAAAAATAGCAAAATCATTTAAATCAAATCAGGGTGGGCGTTTTTAAATCAGTGTAATATATACACGGTTGCCACAGATGGTACATTTGTACCAAATCTGGTACATTGTTTTCCGCTGGGTAAATTGAAACCCTGTGTTGCTCGTTTATTGTGAATATATTTGTTCGAGTTAACAGTAAATGTGATTTCGCGCATTAATGAGCAGTGGGACGCCTTACAGCTCTACTTTCTTTCTTGTTCATTAGAAGTAAATGTTAAGTCTATTGAGCTTGCAAATCTAATGT
The DNA here is from genome assembly GCA_029783565.1 of Rhagoletis cerasi. Classification (NCBI taxonomy): domain Eukaryota; kingdom Metazoa; phylum Arthropoda; class Insecta; order Diptera; family Tephritidae; genus Rhagoletis; species Rhagoletis cerasi. Next base: position 18,991 of record JAPVRG010258210.1, read on the forward strand.
TAGATCCTGAGATTAAATTATACATGCTTTTCTTACCTTATGTTTTAAAAATAATAAATAATCTTAACAAGGAATTTCAATCCGAAAATGTAAGGCTGCCTTTTTTCTATGACAGAATTAAAACATTCTTTAAATTAATTCTAAGGAACTATACGAAAAGTAATTTTGCAAGATTTGCGAATACATACTATAAACGATTTTAATGTTAGCAGCGAAATAAGTTATTTACCCATCGATGGCATATTTATTGGTTCTAAAGCCTGATAAATTTACCGATGCGCAAAGTCTTAGCATAAAGTTATATATCCGCTAATTTTATATAGAACTTTTAAAGCAAATTCAAAAGCGATTTGATTTTGAAGGGAAGATATTAAAAATTTAAGCGTAATTACTCCTAGTAAAGTTCTTTGCGAAAATTAAGCTATAGTTCAGACTTTACTTTATGAATTTTCACATTTTGTACTAGGTGATCCTGATAGCATTTTAAGCCAATGGAGGCAATTAGGCAAAACGAATTTATACAAGGTGGTAGCAACGTTAGAAAAACAACGATCTCATGTATTTTGCATAGCGGGTGGAATGCCAAAATCTCAAATCGCCGCAAAGTTGGCATGCAATTTGTTTTTGCTTTTAGCGGGTGCGCTGTCAAATCAGTAAAAGTAAAAACAAAATACATGCAAGGCGAATGAAAAAAGAAGGGATCAGCTGATCAAGTAACACCACCTTGTATGAATTCGCCTTGCAATTAGGGGTCGCAAAATTAGATTTCGAGAGTTGTACGGACATTTCAGAATTCAGAAAAAAGTTTGGAGAATCCTGTTTTAAAGAACTCGTTGAATTTGTAAATGCTTTAATGTCATTGCCTCATATCTCGGCATCTGTGGAAAGAAAGTTTTTGATCTCAGCCTTGTTAAAACTAACCTTAGAAATAAACTGGAAATGAAAATTCTAAACAATTTATTGCTTGCGAAAGAACTAAATAAAAACCAAACACAGGCCCACAGCGTTTGGTCAGCTAAAGATTATTTTTAAAACAATACAAATGTGTAATATAAAATTGTCATAAAATGAAAGAAAATTGTCTCAATTCGTATTTAAGTAATGGTTCAAAAAAAATACAAATGTTAAGTTTTTGTTTTTAAGTTTGACGCACAAAAATTTGTTGTAATAGCGAAAGCACTTTAAAAAGCTTATTGAAATAAAATTTATTTAACTGCTTCAAGTACATATCTCAGTTTTATGATATTAGGTTTCATTATTTGATCGGTACATTTTCTCCTCATTTGGTGCATTTTATGCTGAAAACTGGTACAAAATAAAAACTGCTTGTAGCAACCGTGAACATATACAGGCCGATACATACATACATATGTACACTTATACACCAACATCTTTATTTGAATCGATTATATCGAAGATCGAATAATCGAGCCCTTCCGATTCGATTTTTATTATACCTTTCATGAGCATGAAATGGTATTATAACTTTGGTCCGATGTTTGTAAGTACCAGAATAAGAATAGATAGACCCATCAAAATGTATACTTATATGATCAGAAAGTCGAGCTGAGTCGATTTAGCCATGTCCGTCTGTCCGTCTGTTTGTATACAATCTAGTCCCTCAGTTTTCGAGATATCCGACTGAAATTTGGTGAATGTATTTTTATAATGTATTAATCATTTGTCGGAACCGGTAAAATCGGACCACTATAACATATAGCTCCCATATAACTGATTGTTCAGATATTAGATTTATCATTATAACTCCTCCATTTATGCAGCTAGGAACTTAAAATTTTGCACTGTTTTCATTAATTGTCAACAGGATACTTACAGTGAAAATGGCACAGATTGGATCACTATAACATATAGCTCCCATATAACTGATTGTTCAGATATGAGATTTTTCGTTATAGCTCCTTTATTTACAAATTTCAGTTGGTTTTTGTATATAAATCGCATTAAACTAATCACATGTGTCATAGCAAATGCCAGCAGGGTTGCTTATGTAGCTAAAGGGAAATTTTTACAGATTTGAGCATTCTTTTGTCGCTCGATTGCAAAGAAGCGAAGATACTGTTATTAATAATGTACGGTTTATGAATTACATATAATAAATCTTTGTAATTTCAGTGTTGGTTAGATCGCAATTTTTTGTTTCTTTATAAAAAATTAAATAAAAAGCGTAATTTGACCGAATATGTGAATCGAGCTTGGAAGATCGTTTTATTTTTTGACAATTTTTATTTATTTATTATTTATTTTTATCTCGATTCGAATCGATTCAAAAATCGACGTTTCTTATTTCGATCTGGCATTTCTAGTCTGGATGCGTTCACATATGTAATGGTTAAGACAAAAAGTATTTAAAATGTTCTCCTTTCTCAAGGCGAGAGGGAAAAACATTGTCAACTAGAAGCACTGAACAAAACAACAATGGTTATTATAAATTTATTAAAAATTCGAGAAAGTTATAGAATGAAGCGAAGTATAAGGAGAAAACTCACCGTATCGTTAATGGAGATTGGGGAAATTAGACGTATGCAGCCAATTTTAAAAGCGGATGTAGATTTAGAATAAACTAAACGTGTACTTTAACCCTCAGTGTACTACCTACCTTGGACCACTCTTCGTCTCAATATTGGTATTTTTCTGCAAAGCTTAGTCTATTCGCCTTACATCGAGCTGTAAGCTTAGGTTTGGGTACACTTTCATTGTATTCTAAAATAACATTTTCAATATTTTTGCGTGTATTTATGCAATTCGATTTGTTTTAATTAACCGCATCACGAATCCACCGATGGGTAAATAGTATGGTGTTCGATTATTCGCCTTTTTTCGAGAACCGGTTTGAAAAACCCCGGTTGCCTATTTTCAAATTAAAAAAAAACGGGTCCTATGTACATATTTTCTATAAACTAATACTAACTGTTAGTAAGAAATCATTACCAAAATAATAATATAACTATTAAAAAAAAGTTATAGCTTTAATTTATAAATCAATTAGCCAAAATAAATTCGAATTATTTTGGATTAAAAGTAAAACAGAAAATATTTGTGAAGAAGTCTTTTGTAGGTAAAAACTCGAGTATATAGAGCCAAGTGTCTTGTGAATGAGACTAGGCTATGCAGTGAACCAGACTGACTATGCAAATATAGAGGCATTTTAATGGTGAAATAAAGTCGACTTTAAAATTGGTTGCAGCTTTTTTGACAGTTATTCCTTTGAAAATTATGTCAAAAATTTGCAACTAACTTTAGTGTCGACTTTATTTTGACTATGAATATATCCCATAGTCTATTATAGACAAGCCTTGAAGGACATTCATCGTGAATCAATCAACACCTTCGTCAACTCTCGCCCTTTGAATTCCACCATCGGAGACCAACAACCACCTATCTCAGACGGAGAGCTCGCGTTGCTTCGTGAGACGTGCGATACTTCGACACAACTCCATTCTGGATATTGTATAAGGTCAAACTACTCTGTCTATTTCGAATAAGATGCACCGACGACGCTAACCACCTCTTCATATGCCCACTCACATGAGCTCATCTAACATACCTCTCCCTGCATGTAGTCGATTCACTGATTTAGGCAGAGTTTAGTAAGCTGGTACAACAAAAACAACAGCGAAAAATTTTCGTTCAGTTTTCCTTTTACGTTTTTGTTGTTGTCTGCAGTGGGAAATGCTCCAGTATTCAGATATAAAATTAAAAAAACTTTAAATTTATTTTTAGTAAATTAAATACATATTTAGAATTCTTAGATTCTGGTATGTAAACAAACTAAGTGAAACCCCGGTATTTCGATTGTAAAAAGCCGATTTAATCGGTATTCGAAAAATTCAGATTTCAAAAAAAAACCGTCTAAAAAATGCAAAAAACGGTTGAAACCGGGTTGGAAAAACCGAGTAAATCACCCTAGTAAATAGACTTCATGCATGCGTACTTCATTCCGAGAATTCAATGTAATTTGCTTATAATTAGAACCGTTTCCTCTTGGCCGAAATATATGCATATCAGGTCCTTTGATTAATTTTAATAGTACAACAAAGACATTGCAAAAACAATAAAATGAGTACAAGCGCATTCGAGAAAGTGATGTCATTGACTGGCATCATTGTTTGCTATTAATTGGAGCGGAAAAGTTGTGCGTTAGTCATGGTCGATTGAGGAATGCGAATTTAAGTGCATCAATGCAAATCACTTGCTGATTGTGTGTTAAAATAACTCAATCTTGCACGTGTGTCAGCAAAAAATTTAAGATTAATATTTGAAAAGAAAATTCGAAACGGTAATCAAAAAGAATTCCAAACACATACATATATAGTATGTACCCAATTTGCCAAACGACTTCCGACTCGTTCTGGTGAACAATTTGTCCGCCGGCGACGAACGACAGCGGATGAAAATAACAGTTTGCCGGCGGGCCGCAAAAACGACTCGTTGGCGGTTCACAAAAAGAACTCGTTGGCGGGTCGCGAAAACGATGCTAAAAATGTATGCAGTACTACAAAATTAAATGTAAACTTGTTATTTTTATATTTTGTATTCAAAAATTTAATTCATTTAAATTTTTTTTTTGTTATTCAATATTTTTGCAATGTATATTAGGGTGGGTCAGAAAAAATCAAGTTTTTTTTTTGATCCGACACACGAAAACTAATTCCTAGGTACCTCTAGAAAGTACTTACCAAATATGAGCTCTTAATATTAACGGGAAGGTTATGCTCATCATAGTTTTCCATTTTCAATTTAATCTCATATAAAAATGGTCATATCTTATCACCAATAGATCGTTAAACCAGTTGCATCGCCAATATTTATAGGAAATTGAA
>JAPVRG010258214.1:0-12271 GCA_029783565.1 Rhagoletis cerasi
TGCAAACCGGTCGAAAATTTTTAAAACAGTGAATAACCACGCCCACTTTCCATATAACGGCAATTTACGGAAATACGAAATCTGTTATAAACCGGTAACTACTGAAGCTAATTTACTCAAAATTTATGTTTGCAATAACTCCTTAGCAAGAAGTACGATTATAAAAATTGTTTGTGAAAATGGGCGTGGCACCGCCCACTTATGACTAATTAAGTTTGTCTCGGTAACCGTTTTATCGATTTCTACCAAACTGTATATGCTTAATATACTTCATACACAAAAAGCAGGCTGTTGGAAATACTTGGAATCGGGCTAATACTACGCCCACTTTTCATATAACGGTAAATTTTAGATACATGGAAACTTCGATATTTCGAAATTTTAGATACATGGAAACTTCGATATTTCGAAATTTAGAAACGGTACTTTACTCAAGGTTGGTATTCACAACAATCTCTTAACCAGAAATAATATTTTTATGGACTTTAGGAAAATGGGCGTAACACCGCCCACTTATGACTAATTAAGTTTGTCGGGGTAACCGCTTTATAGATTTCTACCAAACACTGCTAAACTATTTCTCTAAGTTTAACTCAGAATATTGTCGAAAATGTGTGAAATGGGAAAAAACCACCCCTGTTTACCACGTAACAGTATGTTTCAGCATCGTGAAAAAACGATGTTTCATACGTGCGCCGGGTATTTAATGTTCGGTTTCACCCGAACTTAGCCTTCTTTACTTGTTTTCTCATACCAGGCGGGTCGACTGGGTTTATGTGGCTATTTTGATTCGCTTGTAAAATGTTTACTTGCACCTTTTCACACTTTTGATTTCATTTGCTTGCGTTTTTTGTACGTTTGCAGCTTTTGCTTATATGTACATATATTTTTTATTTTTAGCTGATGTTTATGACTTTGCCCAAAATACTTATGACTTAACAAGGCATTGCAATAATGCCGTTTATCAGCGTTTCTAATCTTTGTACATTTAATATATTTTACTATGAATAGTTAAAATGCTTTGTCATGACAATGAATTTTCTGAGACTTTTTGTTAATTTCAAGAAACAATAAATATTATTACATTTTTATGATTTGTAAACAAATTTAATTGCTTCAACTTTTTTTCAATATTTTTTTTAATACCAACTGCATATTCTTTTGAATTCTCCGTTCGATTTTTGAATGCAAAGGTCAAAAGTAACTGTTTTGAGGAAATTATTTTCACACATAAAATATTACGGTAACTGAATGCAGCAATGTAAGAAATACCAAGCCCTTACCGCCAAAATAGCGTAAGCGAGATTTATTTCAAAATTTTCTTTTTGATGCAGAAATGCATCTGGTTGCTCTTCTGCATCTAGTCGCTTCCGTTATTTTGGCGGTTATGGCTCGATACTATATATGTGCATTAGGGCGGAGTAATTCCAAATTTTACGATTTATTCTAAGCGAAAATGGCGAACAAACTGTGTAACAAAAATTACTTTTGACCCTCCCAATTTTCAAAAGAAAAAGCAGTTTATTGTAAAAGCCATATTCATAAAAATAAAATAGCTTTAAAATAGGTTAATGAATTGATAAATGTATGAAAACGTCAATTTATAAAGCTTTTTAATTCTATTTTATTTTTTATGAATAAGGCCATAACTTTTTTGGTCGAAATTTATTTAATTTTGTATTTTTTTCTCGGTTTTGTGAAGCGGTTTCTTAAATATGAAAAACAGAAAATTTTTAAAATAAAAAATCAACACACTCTCAATACTAGGGTCCTAATATAATAAAACTGCGTTTTTAGTTTTTCTCGCTAACGTCAGGATTTTTTTAAAGGACTTTGAAATTTTAAAAATATGAATAGTTAAATAAATTATTTAAGAAATTCAGTGCCATGTAGAATACAAATACATATAAGTACCTAATGAAAGAGAAAATTCTGCAAAATAAAAAAAAATTAAATATTTTTGGTTCGCAAGGACGAATAGGGATTGAAAATGCCCTTTTAACAGTTTTTATTTCTTTAACTAAATAAAGTGAAAGGGATGAAATTCGAGGATATTTTCACTTGTGTCTTTAACTTATATTTTTTTCAATAATAAATATTGCGAATTTTCAAGGATAAGATTTTAAAAGGACATTTTCAATACCTTTTCCACCTTTTGCATAAAAATATTTAGTCTTTTTCAATTCTAAGAAAATTTCCTCTTTTATTTGATAATTATTTTTTTTTTTTTGAATTAATCATATTTTTGAAATTTCAAAGTCCTTTTAAAAAAAATTCTGACGTCAGAGAGAAGAACTAAAAACGCAGTTATACTATATTTGGTGACTAGTTTTGCGAGAATATTGATTTTCTGGTGTGTAAAATTTACTGTCGCACGGTGTTATAATACACTGATTTTTCTTATAAAAATTGAGAGAGTCAAACGTCATTTTTTGTATATAGTTTGTTCACCATTTTTGCTAAGAATCGAACGTAGAATTCGAATACGCCATAAACTTTTTTCGAAATTAAATTACTCCGTCCTAATGTACATATTTAACTACCGCAAGGTCGTTTTCATGGGCAATCGTTTGAGATGGAAAAAACCAACTCAGCAGATAAGAGTCTTTGGCTTTGATAGTGATATCTACTGCTTTAAATTTTCTCATCTTTATCGATCGATGACGTCATCGTGTTGTACTCATTTTCTTTTTCTTACTGATTCGCATTTTCATTCCCATTCGTAATCGTAATCCTACTCTTAGTCGTATACATGCGACTTGGCGTCCGTAATGGTATTCGTATTTTTATTCCTATTCACATTTGTATTCGGATCTACTCATATTTGTATTCGTGCTCGCATTCTCATTTTTTCACTTATTCGCATTCTTACTCTTATTCGTATACGTATTTTGATTCTAATTCATATTCGTATCTACAGGGTGGCGCCGAATGAGCTATATGGTTTAAATGATTTATAACTTTTTTTATTTATGCGATTATTATCAGCGCCACATTAAATACAGTATATTATTGGGGAATTTTTTGAAATTAGCTTTGAAAAATGATATCCTGTAAGTGATGTCAATTTTCTGCTTCGCACATACGTGCTCTTTTTAGCATATTTTCCATAACTTTTCGCAGAATTTCGGGTGTAATGGCCATGATTTCATTTCGAAATGATTCATAATTAATTCCCCAAGTCTTCTTCACAAATTTCAAAAAAAAAAATTAAAAAATAATAATTAAAAAAGTTATAAAGAATTCAAACCATATAGCTTATTCGGCGCCACCCTGATTCCAAACAAAAAATGTTTTTCGTAGGTAAAATTTTTTTCTGTTTTGTTAATAACAGGAATAAAAAGGTAGGTGGTGTATTTTCTTTAAGAAATCTTTCCCACTTTCTCAAGTCTGCATTTCATGATACTCTTAAACCTTGACTTCAATGAGGCTACCATAGCACACTACATATAATAGAGACAGTGAATTTTCAAGATGATTATACAGCTGGAAAGAAGAGCAATCACAGTGTTTGAACTGGTCCCCGCCAGCCACTTGTGGTTGATTTTTAGACTCTTTAGAGACAGACGGTCTGTGGGAATTGTCATCCTCCCTCCAGTCGGTAAAAATTCTAATGTGATTAGATCCGACACAGGAGTAGTTATATAAGCGCCTGGGAAAGCGTACGAGCGCTGCCTCCGTATAGGGTTTGGTGACTTTAATGCTATGTTTTCGGCAAACAGTCAGGAAATTCATCTTTCGTGCCAAAACCTTCGTCAATAGAGAGAGGCTGACGGACCTCGCCGAGGCACTTCATCCATAAAGCTACTTGGGTATCCACCGAACAAGGAACCAAAAACCAAACTGATCACGCCGAGATAGCGTTGTTGACGTCCGCTCTACCCGAGCAGCCTACCTCGACTCGAATATCTACTTTTTTGCCGCAAAGGTCTGTTTGCGCCTGTGTGCAATAAAACACGAGCGCCAGGCAGCGCGACGAATGTTAGACATCGAAAAGCTATAGTCACAAGAAACAGCCGAAAAATTTCGTTCTGACACTCAATTCTGCAAACACAAGCAAGGTCCTCCACTCCCGGATATAAATGGCAGTGAAGGCGCGTCTCCCAATCTCTTTGTACCCCTGCAGAGGAGTTGGTTGGCGCGTTTTATGAAGGGGACGAGGCTCACGTCCCTGCACTAGACCAAACCCGATGAAAACTTAAATAAGCCAGCTTAAAAACAACAAGGTCCCCGACTGCTTACCGGCTGAGCTGCTAAGAGCCGGCAGCGAAGAGCTGGTCGGGCGCATGTACCAGCTGGTAAGAAGAATTTGATGCCCGAGGACTGGAATCCCAGTGTACTTTGGCCATTCCACAAGAAGCGAGAACCCGCTGTTTGCGCTAACTATCTCGACATAAGCCTTCTTAACGAAAATACAGTGTGGAAGACGGAAGCCCTTCATAAACAAACTAATTGGATATTATATGTGCGGCTATTGGCCTGTCAAGTCCACACTGACCGGATTTTCACAGTGCATCAAACCTTGCAAAATACCGTAAATAAGTTAATCGGCCGCTATTTTGCCTTTTTGGCGATTTTATAGTCGCATTTGGCTGCAAAATTACCGTGCTTGAAGAAATAGACAAATGAGAATAGCCAGCCCTTGAATGAAAACAAAGCAAAGTATCTTCTCGCAAGAAACAAACAGCCTTCGCATATTGGGACACACGGCTCTATTAGTAGTAAAAGCTTTGAAGTAGTAAAGGACTTTTTCTACCTCGGATCCTGTCTTATGGACCTATTCGCGTAGGTGACACGTGCCGAAGAATATGGCATGACGCTGTTTAGGAACTTTATAATGACAAAATACACCGATTGTGCTGATAATGGCCCGGCAAAGTAATCCTTCGAATCGTTACCCATGCAAGGACGCTCTAGAACACCATGGAAGAACCAAGAACAGAAGAACCAATTCACGTTTGGTATGAACAACTTGCGTATCTTCGTAAAGCAGTATTTGAAGATATATTCAGGTCGACACTGGTTCACTGCTATGTTTCAACGAATAAATAATTAAACATCATTGCTATTGTTTTCGTTTTTTTTTTTTTTTGGCACTAAACTTAAGTGCTGTTCAAGCAATTAACGTGTCATTAAAGTCTTCGGTCCAATTTTTTCTTTCCTTTCCTCTACTATCTCAATTCTTGCTCTTTTCGCTTCTCTTTTTTTACTACTAAATTAGTTTGCTTCCTTGTCTCTTACATTTTTCTTTAAATCGTAGGATAGATACTTTTCCATTTTACCCCTCAAGAAACTTTATTATATACAAAGTCCTCTACCAGTTGTTAACTTGGCGCCTGTGTCGTGTTGCCGTTCGTGTTTTTACAACTGTCAGCCACTGCCCACCCCGGCTGTTTTGGTCATTTATTGCACCAATTCCAAAGCTGGCCAATCAACTAACCAACTAGTTAACGGCTTAGCCAGTTAGCCACTCACTTAGTTGCACTCAACAACCGAGCTTTCCAAAAGTCAGTCGTCCCCTTCCCGCATTTCTCCATCAATTTCTTGGTACACTTGGTTGCACTCCATCGCACCTTCCCATTTTTTTCTGCCTACGTATTTCCCTTTACTCCTTTTTAGATTTGATTGCTTGTGGTTTAGGTTTGATTTCTGCAGCTTTTGCACCTACCTCAGTTGTTTTTGCTTGCTTTTATCGTCGCCAATGAGTTGTTGAGTGGTGTGAATTTCTTGTTTGCAATCTCAAGCGAATTTTTTCTGCACTTCCTCCTCGCACTCGCTGTTGCCGCTTTAGCTGTGGCTTGCTGGTGTTAAGTGTACATATATATATATATATATTTTTTAGTGGTTTTCTTGTTGTTGTTAGCTTTGGTTTTCATTGATTAAGACAATATCGTAAAATGTCGTTTATTTTGCTTTCATGTGAAATGTGATCGTGTCGCAGCGAGGCAATCAACTTGCAGCGATCGCCGCCGCCGACGTCGATCGATAGTTTCAGGTTGCACTCCACACCACTCAACTCCACTCTACTCCACTTCTGCAACGTTGCCGCTTTGTACACGTTCTGCTTAACTTGTTTTACCGCAAACCTAAGCGCTGGTAAGCGGTTTTATATATCGCTTAGCTGTTTTTTTTCGTGCGCTGCAATTGCATTTTTGTGTTAAATTAAGCAAAAATTAAGTTAAATGAGGAAAGTGTTGCACCGCTGGTGGTTAATGGTTGGAATTAGTTGCGCCAGTGTTTATTGTAGATGTTGTTGTTGTTGAGATTTTGGTAATACGAAATGTGTTTTATTTTGATAAACTCAGCCGACTTCGCTACACCTTTTTAGTTGCGGTATTTGTAATATGGTTTATTTTTCTGATTGCTCTTTCATTTTTATACGCTTCAGCGGTTTATCAATTTGCTTGCGGTTATAATTATTTCACGTAAATCGTACACAATTTTTAGTATGTGCACTACTTATACACATTTTACCGCCGATCGTCCAATATTTTCCGGTATTTTGCACTTTGCTCCAATTTTTGTAACTGAATTATTTTTTGGAACATTTAACACGACGAATTCATAATTTCCTGATTAATATATTAAATGAGGGATGTCTAATTAAAATATAAAACATATTACCACTTCCAGTCATTTTTTAGTTTTCTACTAAGACTTTTTCAAAATATGTACTCGAAATTTGCTTACCGTACAAAATCCCTATATTTCCAGTAAATTTTTTTGTTTGTGTATTTACGTTTTTTTCCTTTTCCTGAATTGATCATAGCTTCGATTTCAATTAAAATTCGAAAAAGGCATCATTGTAGCCATTCGAAATGAGAAATCGTAAACCTGCGTACAAATTTAATACTACAAATGAAAGAAAAGGATCAGTTTCCCTCCAAACCAAATTTGAAAAATAAATATGGAGATTCGTTCCAAAAAAACAAAATAGTTTCAACCTATCAGAATAATCAAGAAAAACCAACATCAGACATATTTCTTTTTCTACTAAAATAATACCCTGGCATTGAATCTCTGATCTCGCAAGTAAGTAATTTTAACGAACAAAGATTTTTAAGAAAAATCACCCACTATAAACGATTAACAGCTCCTTCAAGTTCTCCCACAAAGTGTTGGTTAAATACCTCTTTCAGCGCCAAAGTGCGTGAACTTCAGATTGACCCTTGATAATAGAACCATTCCTGTAGTAGACAATCCATTATGGGCTTTCTTTTATTTATTAACACTTTAACACAGCCTAATCGGACTCATAGTTTTGTTTTGACCGCGTGTGGAAGCGGGAATGTCCGTCGATTTTAGAAAAATAGAAAAAGTCCAATATCGGTTAGTGATTCGATTCATGTTTTTGAAAGGGAAATCGCGCAGCGAAATCAAAGAGCACTTGGATGCTGTAGACGGTGACTCTTCTCCTTCGATGGCGATAGTCAAAAATTGGTTAAACGAGCTTGAACGTGGTCGCACGTCGGTTTTTGATGAGCCACCACCCTGAAAACAGCTACCACAGAGGATAACGTGACAAAACTCCTCGATCTCGTATTGGCAGACCGCTGATTTAAAGTGCGCGAGATAGCTGAGACAGTAGGAATCTCAGAAGACCGCGTGGGTCATATCCTGCATGAAATTTTGGGCATGAGAAAGCTGGCGGCGTGATGGATGCCACGTTTGCTCACTCCGGACAACAAGCGCAACCGTGAGACCACTTCAGAGCAGTGCCAGAAGTGGTCGCATTTGGTTACGAACTTCTGCCCCATCCGCCGTATTCTCTAGATTTTTGTTTCCAAACTTGAAAAAGTTACTCGCAGGGCAAAAATTTGATTCGAATGAGGAGGTCGTCGCCGCCACGGAGTCCTACTTCGGAGACCTCGAGAAAACGTATTTTTCAGACGGGTTAAAGAAGTTGGAGCATCGCCGGGTCAAGTGTACCGAGCTAAAAAGAGACTTTGTTGAGAAATAAATCACCACTTTTCCAAAATTTTCTTTTTTCTTTTGCAGGCTAAGTACTTATCGGACCGCCCTCCAGTCAGCGACAGTCCTACAACCAAGGCCAGGCACAAAGTACTTTGGAATCGTACTGGACGGCAACTGTGGTGGAAACCTTATTTTTATGAGCGACTAAAGAAGGCCTCAGTGGCATTGTATACATGTAAACTTATGTTGGTTTGCACTTGGGGCCTTTCACCTGCAGTTGAACATTGGCTATTCACGGCTATTGGAAAGCTAAGACATATATTTATATGCGTGGTATTGATGTGGTAAACAGCGACGAAAAAAAGGAATATCTAAACAACTGGAGCAAGCGTTTGCAGGCTCTAAATGATTGGCATAACAGACAACACCGACAGCGGCGCATCACACAATATATATATGTATATTAGACCTCCACGAACGGACCTTGTAGCTAGGAAAATGGCGTTTACAACTGTACCGAAGCTTGATACCTCGAATCAGCTAGGATTCAGGACGTACGTTTGGTCACCGTAGCAAAACGTCATCCTAGATAAGGCGAATAGACTACGTGATCCCACACATTTGTGGTTTACTGCTATGAACCGGAAATTGGCAGTTCCTTTACCGGATCGCTGTAGTAATTTTTTCAGACAAGAGTTTTGTAAATAAGGAAAGCAGGAAATATCCTGAAGGAAATAAATCCGCCGAGTGAGCGGAAAAGCATTTACATATTCTGACAGCCAGACAGCCATTAAGGTTCTACTTTCATATACTACCTACTCGTATGCCAGTGTAAATTGTAATTAGGCAATAGGAAGGTCGGCCATGATAAAACCCACCACCTCCACAGGTTTTGAAGGTAACGAAAACATGAAACACGACAGAAAAGCCATTACCGCACTGTGCGCCTCTATCCGTAAGACGGCTATAGGTAAAAATGGGGATTAAAGCCACATATAGTACACTGGATGTACGTACATATAAGCGATAGAATGTACCAATAATTGCCTTCTCGATACAAGAACATTGATATATTACAGTTTAAGATCCGAAAGAAAATGCCGTAGAAATGACAAAAAATTTAAAAATGCAACCCCTGCGTTCTGCCAAAAAAAAATAATAAAAGAATGTTTCGTAATTGCCTTGCAAAAATACTTTGGACTCAGGGGCGCACGGCTAACTATTTTTCCTGATACGGTCTAATGTACTTTCAGCTGTAATAAGACCCATTCTCTTCTACGGGGTCACCGTCAAACATTATTCTGTCCAGAGACAAGATGAAACGAATGCAGCGGATGCCTTCCACCGGTGGATCTCTGGCCGGTTGTAGTGCTGGTCGGTTGGTAAGGAAAGCGACCGAAATATCCGTGGACAATTCTGCTCAGGACGTTGGCATACCTCTAACCTCCTGCAACACAGATTAGAAACTGTACTCTTCGAGGAGGGAAATACCAGGGGGCCGAGATATCCACCTGTCATGACACCAAACAAAATGGCGAAAAGTTGACGAAAAGCGAACTAAAGCTCTCACTCGGCTTGACAGCTCCTCTCTCAGATTAGTAGTCGGTATAATAACCGGACGCTGTCTTATGGGTACGCATGGAAAGAGGTTTGGATACACAGCCAACGATTTTTGTTGCAGCTGCAGAGACGAGAAAGAAGTGGAGGGCATCTAACTCTATCTCTGCAACTGTCCCGCCTTAGCCGACTTGACCTCAGCAAACATTCTCGAATTTTGTGCTTTATAAAGCGCACTCGGTTGCTCAGTTTTTAAGGAAAGGAAGGAAATAAACAGCTTCCGCCAGTGGTGCCACAATGGGCAGGCAGGGCATGGAAACATACATACACTGAGCTGCAGGCTTGCAAATTTTACTTGTTATCAATGTGTAGAGGAGACTTCTGGGAGAACTACTAATAGGGTACTGCTCATGGCAGCGCACACGTTCAAGGTAGATAGATAGATAGCTAAAAAGAGGTGTGTGCTGCGACCCTACCCTACTGCTGCGATCTACCGTGCCCTCCACTCATCACAACACCTCGTGCAGTCCTAAGATCTCCAGAAACTCAAGTAGAGCTTATGGATGCTGGGAGTGTATGTGCGTGTCCTCCGGCCACATTGAGCCCAGACTCCTTTCCCGTCGTCTCGCCACTGCATCGCACTCACGGAGGAGGTGCAGTGGTGTCTCCTTAGCCGGGTCACAAAAACGACAAACGTCATTTGACGAGATTCTCAACCTATGCCGGTGTCCTTTTAATCTACAGTGTCCTGTGAGGATCAAGCGTTCAAGCTAGGTGTAGTGAAAGACCAAAAGTAGAGTAAGTGTAACCATCATAAGGAAACAGTCGAGTATATAATTTACGAGTGGCCATGTTTCAGCAGACAAAGGCGCGCAGTACATGGTGAAAATTCCATCTACATGGCCTACAATCAACAATGGACAAAAGGCAAAAGCGGTTACAACATTATTGCTTTGGGTTTGAGAGTATAGATTCATTGGTCGTAAATACTTAGGATGTTCTTTCGGTCTATGTGAGTACTTTATTAGCCAGCCAGCCAGTACAGCTTACTCCAACTTTAAATGAAGGCAACTCATTTTCACTTGTTCTTTTCAAAGGCTGATTTTTTACGAATCTCAGTTTTTAACCTAACGGCTCGATGAGACTGTTTTCCCTCTGTCGTTTAGTAAATAAAAAATTATTATTTTAATCGATTATAATTGATCGTTACATAGTTTGTACCAAATTAAACGCCCGACTTACAAAAAAAAATTAATTTTTGGCGCTTACACTTTTGCTAAAAATTAAGCCGAGTTTCTCCTCCTATTTTGTGGTGTGCATCCTGAAGTTGTAACACAATTGGAGGGACCTATAATTTTACCACGCCTACGAACAACAAATGGTTTCTTGAGAAGCTTTTTCAAGGCAGAAATACAATCGGAGGTTTGTCATTGCCTTCCGAGGGGCAACCGCATTTAGAAAAAACTTTTTCTAATTTTAGATGTTCCTCGGACCAGGGGGCTAATTTTCGTTCAATTAATTGGCGAAGTAAAAACGAAAAATTCAAACTCAGTGAAAAAATGTATTTTTACGGTTTATCATTTCATTTTAAGCGATTCTCGATCATTAAAGGCTTTTCCGTTATTATCTAGCACGCAATTCTTTGGTAAATTATTGCGATTTAAAAAACATTGATTTTGTTTATCACAAGATGATATTTTCGAGCAAAATGCCTAACTTTTCTTTTTCACAGCCGCACAACTTTGTTGAAAAAACTTTGCGCAGTGAAAACTTTTTGAGAAATAATTTCATTTTCATTTAAAAGCAGAATCGTAATTTTATGTGAAGTGATAAAAAATGTTTTCACTCGGATACAGCGGCCAGATTTAGAATCATTGATAAAAAGGTATTATACTCATACTGTGAAAGGCATTCAGCTTACAATAAAATGATTTTAGAAAATTTCAAAAATTTTGAACAAAAATGTCTATTTCTTAAGGACGCGATTTTTCGTAGTACTCGTGTTAAAGTATGTATGTCTCCGATTTTATCTTGCTTTAATAATCAAATTTTAATCTAAATATAGAGATTTGTTTAAAACCACAAAAAATCTACTCAAACATGACTCCCAGCGCCATCTATTGTCAGCCATTCTCCGCATACTATCACACGCCGCAAAAGCTAGACCGTGCATTTGTTTTTCCTTTCTATCTTAAAATGACAAAAATGCAGTTCAACTGCAGCAAATAACAAGAACAAGATACCTTAACGCCCCGTCAGATACACAATCCAACAGTATCAAGACATGGAGAGAGACAAATAGACACGAAAGCGCAGCGGCAGCGACAACGGAAATTGTACGCTGTCAAAGTGTGAAATACTTTAATGGAGCTCACTAATTTAGTGAGAGAGACAGCGCGATCAGCATGAGAGCACCACTTGACAAAAGTGTGCGTTTGTGAGCGGGCGGGTAGCTGTAAATGAGATAGCGGTACAGCAGCCCAAGAAGTGCGAGCGTGAAAACAACACATAGAAAATGTGCAAGCGAGCGAAAGTTATTCAAGTGTGCGTGAGATCAGAGTGCGCATGTGTTTGTGCGCTGCCTTAGTATGTGTGAGACATTTCCCCTCCAAGGAGAGAGAGAGAGAGTGCGCGAGTACGAACGGTAAACTCGGGGATACTGCCAGTGTTGCCGCGAGCTTGAAAAAAAAAGTATCAGTTGCCAATCAAAAAAAGTATCGAAAAGTATCAAAAGCAAACACAACCGTTATGTTCTAAATTTTTATTTAAAAAACCAATAATTAATACATTTTATAATTCA
>JAPVRG010258214.1:12291-23884 GCA_029783565.1 Rhagoletis cerasi
CAGCGACAACGGAAATTGTACGCTGTCAAAGTGTGAAATACTTTAATGGAGCTCACTAATTTAGTGAGAGAGACAGCGCGATCAGCATGAGAGCACCACTTGACAAAAGTGTGCGTTTGTGAGCGGGCGGGTAGCTGTAAATGAGATAGCGGTACAGCAGCCCAAGAAGTGCGAGCGTGAAAACAACACATAGAAAATGTGCAAACGAGCGAAAGTTTTTCAAGTGTGCGTGAGATCAGAGTGCGCATGAGTTTGTGCGCTGCCTTAGTATGTGTGACACATTTCCCCTCCAAGGAGAGAGAGAGAGTGCGCGAGTACGAACGGTAAACTCGGGGATATTGCTAATTAACAGCCATACCTAAATTGGCGCGTTGAGCGTTTTTCTTGTATGCTTATTTCACTCTAGCTTAGTGAATTTATATACGACAGAAAGAAACAGACTGATAGGCGCAACGCCCAACGCGCTTATTTAGGTTTGGCTCTAAGAAAGAGAACGAGAGTGCAGCGCACACAGTTCAGCGATCTATCTACCTGCTACATTTTACTAAATCTCTAATAGCTGCCTAAATGCTGTCGGAGCTCATGATCTTGTCATAACATACAATCAGACAGTCAAGCAGCCGGACAAACGCAGCGCAACACACACACATGCGCTCAAGCACAAAAGAGATTAGGCCGTTTTAAATGGTAGCAATACAAAAGCAAAGCGAGAGGCTCACCAGCCAGCCGCACAATGCCCAGAACAATGGAGTTTGTGCAGGCAATGGATGTAGTAAATCTGAATGGCAAAGATTGCATACAAACACTGGAGAACTGTGGGTTTGCTGCAGTTGCTGGTGGTGGGCTTAAGAAGGGGCTTAGCGACGCTATTAAATGTTTATAAAAATAACATTTTTAGTTTTTCTTGGGCCCTTAGCCTTTGTTCCCGCACAAATATCTACATATTTATGTACTTGCATACATGCAGGCAAAAGCGCAACAGCGCACTAAGAAATCACTCATACATATATATGTGTAGTAGCGTTGAAATGCGTAGTGCAGCATTGCTGTTTAACTATTATTTCGTTTTGTTGGCGCTGCTTCATGTTCCATCACACTTGTTTTGAGTTGGGATTTCAGCGTGCAGGATTGCATTCGCAGCAGTGCACTTTCAAAGGAATATAAACAACGACAAAAATTTTCTGCTGAGTGATGTTTTTACAGCAGTTCGGTATTTGGAGAAAAATAAGGATCACACATTTTAAGTTTGTTATTCCTACCGACTGCAATTAAAATTTTGCTAATGCATTGCGGGAAAATTTCTGTAAAATTACTTGGAAAACCCAATAGAAAGTAGTAATGGTGCTTTCTAGAAGTCTTTTGATCGCCAGATTACTGCTGGTTCAAAAATTTGCAGCCAGCATTAGTCAGTAATCTTTACTAACGGAGTAGTGGTCTAAGCTGCGGATTTTTTAAATCATTAATACTTTAACTAGGTAGCTGTAAATTAACTTTTGCTATCTCATTCCAATAATCAAAATTACATGGAAGAAATCCTGCAAGATTTCCAAGGTCCAGCGTGCATTGGTAGCACTAAAATTAGTTTTAAAGTTATTATTGCAGGGACCGATAGATACCGTGATTATTTTTTATTTATTTTGTGTTATTCTTTTTTTTTTTGAATATGGATATTGCCTTTTTATTGTCGGTTTTAAATCTTATATTATCGAAAAAAATAAAAATAAACGATTTTTTTTATCGAAAAATAAAAATCATAAAATAAGGATTAAATTTGATCGGCCAACTGATTACCTGTTGTGCCAATGTGTCTAGGTACCCAAACGATTTTCAACTTCTGCATTTTCAATCACTGCATTTCAAATCGATGATATGATTGGATTGGGGTTAGCAGGAGACAAGATATACGATACACATGATTTGATGTCTGTGCATATTACGCACTTCCCATTATTATTATTTTGTTGGTTTAATTAATAGCTTCTAAGATTGCTAAAGCCTTTGCAGTGAATATAGTAGAAGTTGGGCGGAAGAGCCAACTTGAGAGCACATTTCCTGTTTTTGTGACGACAGCGTACGAAGTGGAATCATGTGTTTTGGATCCATCTATAAAGATGAAGATCCATCCGTCAGACTGGTAGTTGGCTTCAATTTGCACGTTTCAATTCCAAAAAAGTGGCAACCCCGTTCGAAAATATTTCTGAATTAAAGTTCATATAAATACCCTTCATTTGATATCCATATTGCGTGGTTTTAGTTAAATTTTTAGAATCGAAAATAAGTGGCAACCTTACACATTTACTATATAGGCGAAGCATATTTTAAGGTCTTGCTTTTAGTACCCATCAATCGTAGTATTGTATCTTAACTTTCTTAACAACAAATTTTATAAATATGCGATGGCATATTGGTAGCAACCCTATTCGAAAATATGTCTGAATTTCATATTTTTGAAATACTTTTCATTTGATACCCATATTAGTATGTCTTACTTAATTTATAAGCAATTTCGAAAAGGTGTCAACCTCTGCTATTTATCTCGGATATTATACCTACTCAGATAACCTTAGAGTGCAAAAAATTATCCGCATACGTAATTTCATAAAAATCGTTAGATCCGTTTCTGAGAAAACTATGGATATATATTAGGGTGGTTGACCCGGTTTTTCCAAACCGGGTTTCCTCGGTTTTTTTTATAAATTTTTGAGCGGGTTTTTTTTAATCATGATTTTTCGAATATCGAATGGACCGGTTTTTTTTATCTCCAACCCCGGCTTTTTTACCTAGATTTTAAAGTTGTAACTTTCGAGGAATAGTCGAAATGCGGCATTGCCCATTGACTGTCAGAACAAAACAAAAGTACAACAAACACAAAAAGATTATGTATTTTTAGAAAAATATAAAGTTTCATAAAAACTAAAAAAAAAAATAGATTGACTTATTTTTAAAAGATTACTTTCATAGAAATAACATTAATTGGTTACAAATGTACTTTTTTCTTACTTAAAACAAATATTGAATTTTTTGATGAGATCTCATTTTCTTTTTGTTTTAAACTTAAAAAAATTTGAATTTGTTTTGCATTGATATTGTTTTTATATAAACAGTTTAACTTTTGTTATTTTCGCTTTTTTTAGCTGACCGTAGACATTTTTATTTATGTATAATAAGGTGTTATGAGGCTGCCAATTACTCGAAAAATCTGGTTTACCCGGTTTTTTCCTGATTTGAAAGTTAGAACCCGGTTTTTTTTTTCAAATTGCCATTTATCGAATAATTCGAAAACCGGTTTTTAAGAAAAGTTGAATCATCGAATACCCTAATATATGTACATACAAGTATTGCACGTTCAATGTATATCAATGATATCAGGAGAATAAATTAATTACAAGTAATTTTGATATTTTGTTCAAGATTTTTATAATTTTATACAGATTCGCCAAAAACTGCGTCGATTGGCTTGACAGCAGAAATGAAAATTGTTAGTGCAGCACGAGCACGCAATTTGTTTTCCTTCAGTTGCAGTTACACCTTGCAATTTTTATTTACGACAGTAGTTTCTGCAAATCGGACATTTTGGGTGTTTACACGGAAAAGTGAACTTTTCCTTTCGAATTTTAACGGAAAAATGCGTAGAAAAAGCGCTTGCATTGCCACGTTTAGCCGCACTTTCAGAAACAAATGCAATATTTTTTCAAAGTGCAAGCGTTTAAAAAAAATATTTATTTATTTTACTGCATTTTCGCTTGAAACAACTTCAATCTTCTACATAATTGTCGCATTGTCGCCTTGTCATCGCTGCCAAAACAAAGTAGTATGCTGCCCGTAAGTATGTGTACTTTTCAAACCAATTTGAAAATTTTGTGTTTTCTTTGCTTTTAAATGTGAAAACAAAGCAAACCTTAAATGCTCAGCAGATTTCTGGCAATTAACGTCATGCGTGAGTTTGATTTTCTTTTTCGATTTCTGTTTTTGTACGGGATTAAAAACTATTTTGGCTCTGCTTGCTAGCAGGCGAACAAGCAAGCATTGTTGCAGAGCAAATGCAATCCAAACAGCAGCCAAGGGCAGCCAATGGGCCATTCTGATATCCAGCCATTCATTATCTGCTAAGATTGTTTTGAAAGCTGTACGGCATTGTTTTGCCATTGAAGATGGCTTGCAATTAGTTTGGTAGTTGCTGGCTATTTATTTATTTATTTTATGTATTATTTATGCTTTATTTATTCAGTAGTAAGTAGTTGAAATGGTAGTGTTTATTTTCCAAAAACTGCACAAACTACAAAAAATCCTCAGAAACACTTGCAGCTTCCACATTGAAATGAAATGAAATTCCCCGGTAAATGGCACTAATTGCAGCGTAATTTGGCAGTCAGTAAAATATTTTTGCTACTTGTCAATAAAATTTTAAAGGAGTACGAACAGAAGTACGAGTACACCACATAAATTTATGCCTAGCCCAAATTAAGATTTGCAGCCGCCACAAGAAGCTGTAAAAATAAAATTATAGAGCAATTTATGTGCATGACTTGGCTGAAAGTTTAAATTATTACAGCTACGGTTTGGTTTTCCTCTGCTACCCGTATTGGGCTCTAGTATTTAAGGTGCGCTCGCAAAAAAAAGAAGCAAATACTCATTTCAGCCTGATCGCTAGCTATTGATAATTCACGGTTTTACAATGATGAGCAAATTTACCAAAATGGTTATTAAGAAAAGTACTCTTCATTAATTTGTACGCTATTTCCTTTCCTTTGGTGGCAAGAAAACTGGTATGCTAGGTATTTTTGCGTTGGCGAGTTAAGTCTTCTTTGCATGATTTGCAAAATAGCACGGCACATTAGTTGAGAATTATTTGAAACTATAAATCTTGATATCGCAAGATAATTCTAAATGCTAGTTTATTGAACGCAAGACCAACTAATAATGCTCGCCAACACAATTTTGCTGCAGAGCTTTTTAGAGCTGATTCCTATAGGAATTTTTATGTAGATTAAGAATCTGTACTTTAAATTGTTCAATTGGCTCTAGTTTTCCAGATATGAGGTCTCTCGACGGCTTGATCGCATTTAGCCTGGCCGCACTACAACCAACTAGAAATTTACCATAGAGATCCACTGGGGGAAGATTTAAAGTTAATTCAAGGGATTTGGTGGGTGTAGTAGTGCTTCTGTGACTAAGCATTAAAGCCGTCCCGTCATGGCTCTGGACAGTCTTTTTTCATGCCGGCCACCAGACCGTGACCCCGTAGAAGAGGATGAGTCTTGCCACAGCTGTGCACACCTCCCCTTTTTTCTATAGCGGTCTTACAGACATTTAAGGCGATAACAGCTTTCTTGAAGCGATCTTCGCTGTTTGCTATCTAGATCTAATTAAGTTGACCTCTTTTTATTTCACTGATTATCGCCGCGTATACGAAGTTAGTTGATGTAACCGAGCTGTAGCTATTCGGCCTTCGCCAGACTGAGATGGTGCATTTTTGGGTCAGATGTATTGAAGATGGATGAGCTACATTTTCTTTCTCTCGACAAACCACTAAGATATAAAAAAGGATATGGTAAGTTTGCAAGGGAGTAATGGTTTTCCATCTATTTTCCCCTGTCTTAACAATTTTTTCTCTAGGCCTTAAATAAAAAGGGTAGCTATGTCTGAGTAACTGAAAAATCGTTTTGAGTATTTCGGGCTATCACAATGCCATTACTGAAGACGGCCCGAACTGCCATTTGAACATCTGCATATTTAAAAAATAGTGCGGCCATCATTTCTTTTTCGCGGCTTTTACAGGCGTAGGTCAAGAATACTGACACATCGGCATCAGGTTCATTGCCGACCTGCAACCACTTCAACGCGAAATCATACAACACAATCGGACGGCGGATCATATGATTAAGCCATTTAAAAGCCTTTACCTCAGTATCAATTCCCTATTAAAAATTCCTCTGCATTCTGCAAAAGCAAGTAATTGTCAGTCAACCGACAGGTCTTGTGACGATCTTAAATGCTTTTGAGGCGGCTCCCATCTGCAGGCACTGCCGGAAGTGCGGCTATACTTAACGCGTTGGGTGCAGCTGGTAACTGATTATATTTAGTTAGGGTCATCTATGACTTAAGCAAAAAGTCTGGCTCATGGTAGTGGCCGAGTAGAGTAATGGTGATGCAATTTTGTCTATAACACTGCTGAGTCGGTCCACTGAGTTGTTAACTATTCCCCACAAATCAGCCAGACTTTAAGGTGGAAGTGCAAGAGGGGTGACTTGGCACAGTTAGCGATCCCCGCATATCGGCTTCGTGTAATCGGGACTGCTGCGATGCACTTTTTCCTTTTCCGTTTACTTGTGGGAACAAAGCGACGACAACTGACCACAACAGACTAATCTGCATCACGGAAATCATGGTAATCGGCCACGTTATTATACCCTGGTACTCTGGAAGTCAACTAATAGGGTGAAGACAGACCGGCGGATCAATATTGGATCCGCATTCCGGTTCGTAGAGTGTTTTAATAACACCCCACTCACCTTTTTTATTTTAAGAAATTTCGCAACCACTGCTGTCCAAGAGTCGACGTTGAGAGTAGAGCAAAAAGTCGTAATTGCATCCACCTACCCCCAATGCTTTTCTGGAGTTGCGCTGGAAAAATATCATCCCCACCTACGGCGTCCAACCATTCGAAGGACGCCATCGCCCACTGTACCTTGCTCCTAAGCAAAACAAAACCAAAACTGCTAAGACGTCTCACTCTAGGGAAAATACGGCCTCGGATACAAAGAACCTGAAAAATTCACATGAGGCAAGTATTTTAGAGTTTCACCATTATTATTGCTCGTAAAGTGTCATATATCTTAAGGTCAAATTTTATATAGCCCGGAGGCCTAAGATAGAGTCTGTATCAAATGAGTCACATTGTTGCCTCCCCCAACCCAAAAATCTAAAAAGTTCGCTGTAGTCAATGAGAGCAGCGCTGTATTTGTCTCACGAATGCGCTCCATTCATGGAAATGAGAATAAATTTTCTAAAACACCACTTCAAGCAAATACTCATTTATTCATTCGAAGAAAATTCAAATTTCAAAGACAATTTTACATTCAATTGCATTTTAATTTCTAAGCCAAGATGACTTAAAATATATGCACTCAATTTTGTTGCGAGAGCTGAAAGTAGCAAGTGATGCCCATAAAAAAGCCATTTAAAAGCTGGAGCGGCGCGGCGAATATGTATGTACATACGTAGTATGCATAAGTACGTAAGTACATAAGTAAGCTAGTAACTCTGCCACGATTATAAAATGAAAAATATGCAAACGTGTCAGTGGTACGAAAGTTGCATGCCACAATGAAGTCGAGACTATGTATGCAAACATATGTTTATGCACATATCTATGTATGTACGCGCTTGCATGAGTATATATTTGTGCTGGCTGGTATGAAAATAATCCAATTGCCAGCGACAGCTTTGGCGCTGTGTCCAAAACCTTATGAAAATTTCGTCCTAAAAATCGCGATTTATGAAAAATGAGAAAAGTGGTGGTGGCGGCGCATGGACTGAAAAAAAAAACATACCACCGATCGTTAACTGCTTTTAAAGGCTGAGATTATTAGACAAAGTCAAAGCAATTGAAGCGGCAGCCACAACCAACAACAGCAAAGCGCGGGCACTCAAATCCCATTGCAGGCAGACGGCTAGCAACATTCGACAAGGACAACCGACAACGCGAACAGCAAAGGTGGCTGAGGCTGCGGTTGCAGCAGCGGATGTGGCAGCAACATGTGCGCTTGACCCATTGCCATTTTCTAATTCAATTAAGCGCTAGTAGTGGCAACCACAACAACAACAAAATCAACCACTTCAACTTAATACGGCTGGACGTACTGCTAGCTGCAGTTGTTTTTTTTTTTTGTTTTTTGCTTTGCTTGTTGACTCTTTATGTGCCACATTTAAATGCAATTTTTGTCGGTACGAGAGTTTTATTTTTTTATGCCACAACCAATAAAAAAAAAGTGGCTAAAGTGGACTCATAAAAAAATTGAACGCGCGGATAAATGTCTAAGAGCCAGAGCTCTAGAAAGAGTTGGAGAAGGGGATGATCGGAGGGGTGAACTTGAAGCTGTTTGGCTTTAAACTTTTGCGCATGAAATTGATGCGCGCTGCAATTACGGCTGCAGAGTGGCGCTTATTGCAAGCAGCGCACGCCAACGGCTAGTTGACGAGTCGCAAATAAAGCGCGGTCAGCGCAATATTAACTAAGCGAAGCAAAAATATATGCATACACATCAAAGGAAAAAAGAAAACCCCAACTAGATGCTAGTAAATGGTGAATAATTTCACTGAAATATCTGTGTATAAAGAAGCGTGTAAGCGTGTGTTTGGGTGTGCATTTGTGTGGCACGTTCGACTGGTAGCGGTCGGCGGCAGCAGCGGCAGCGTTTGCCACACAGTTGAGTGCATTTTGTTGGGCTTAATTTGATTGCATATGCTTGACATAGTTATGCAGTAGACATGTTGCATGTACATATCTATATACGTGCATACATGCCACAAATAGCTAACTGTCTTTGTGCGCCACAATAGCCACATAACGTATTGGGAATGTTTCTGTGTGTGTGGGTGTGTAAGTGTGTGCTAAATTACCACAATGGGAAACGATCTGTGTGCGCTGAGCTCTAAAAAGTGACTCGGTTTTGGTTACAAAAATGTGTATGCAAAAATGTTTTGCAAACCACTCATTTGAAAATTTATGCAACAAAAAACCACAAAGTTTCACAGCTGAGAATGGGAAAGAATGCGAATATTTGAGAAATATGTACATATAAAAGTCGGTTAAGCCAGAAAAGAAATCTCATTGATTAAATTCTATGCAAATGACGGCTTTATAGGCGTGGGATATAGCCGTTGAAAATAAAAGAAAGATTAGTGAGAAGTTTTCATAAAAGCAAGGCAAGCACATTGACGTAACCGAGTTCTTCTCAACCGCAGGTTAAGAGGCCTTAAGCCAACAATGATTTCCTACTTACACGCTCCATGACTTATCCGCTGTTTGCAAATCTATTTCCTTTCCTTTCTTCCCTTCTGACCAAGTGTCTTTAGCCTCACTCTTGCAAAGGCCGGACACTTATAGAGAGAGTGTTCAACTATCTCCTTAGAACCTGTTGGTATGCCTTTCTTTTCAGGCCACTGTCCTCTGCAGACGGGGCATGAGTATTTTATTTATGTATTCCGTAAACCGCTCTGGTTTTACTTGTATCATATGCACTCCATATCTGTCTGATAATCCGATAAGATCCCGCATTCCTCCGCCTCCGCCAAGTCATATTATATGTAGAGCCGAATCTCGCTAATTCATTCGCTCTCATCCGGTTTTACATATGTCCATATGTCTCGGGACCATATTAGAGTAATTTCGAACCGATCAGCAATTGGGGACAACCCTCTCATTCAATTCTATATAACTCCTACCTGCTCAAAACAGGACAGAGTGCCTGAGTTTCCGCCTGGTTTCCTGAGAAAGCGTTCACCTGCGATCTCGTGAGTGTATGGTGTTTTATTTTTCGCTACGCAAACGCTTAAGCTTGGAAAACGCTTGCGTGGTCCGGTTGGCGAAAAGATGCTTTAAAATTGATTTGCTCAACGAAAATCCTTGCATCTTCCAAAATTTGATTTTTGATCGGCAAAGAGAGCCATGCGTTCTTGGGAATTTCGTACGGGGTTTGGTATTGCTCCAGCTCTCTGGTATGAAATAGTCGGTTAGCAGCGCCTTATAGGATGAGAGTCCTTCTGGGATGATACGACCTCTCTTTGGTGTTGCTTCAGCTCTCTGGTATGAAATAGTCGCTTAGCAGCGCCTTATAGGATGAGAGTCCTTCTGGGATAACACGACCTCTATTTCCAGTACTCTAAATCCTGCAGTCTGTTGACGTAATCTTTAGTATCTAAGAGCTGGCAACCCGAGCAGCGTTCCAAATGAAAAAGTCGGTGGGACTTCTGCCGTGTACGTTCTGTTTACAACCCTTAGCTTCAATCGCTATCCGTTACTGGCATTCTTTTTGACTTCATAGAGGACTACCGAGGTCTACCTTGCACGCTCTTCAATGCGCAGCATGCAGGTAATTTTTCGGTCCAGAAAAACTTCCAGGTATGGCACCCTGAATAGGAGATTCAGCCCTGTACCCATGAATTAAGGAGTGGTAAAATTTGGTGACTTTTCTCCGAATTAACACTAAAACTTTCCATCGAAATGATCTTTCGATATGCAAACCACCGAGTTTACAATGCAGACATCCTTCCCGAACGAAGTTTCGAAATTTCATTACTAAGGAGAATTCAATCTCTCCACCACCAAATCGTCTGACAGTTTCTCCGACCAAAAAGTGCAGTTTCAATGTAAACATTTATATCGATATCCGCGAAATTCTTACAGTCAATAATCTCATCTCATGTCGGCGACGATTTTGAGGAAGCTCAGTTCATACACCTCGAGTCACACTGCCTTAGCTTAGTTTGGAATAATGTATTCTCGTGTAAATACGAACCACTCAGTAACTCTTATAACGCAAATTCAACCTGATGCTTTTGAAACCAGAATATTTTTCAATATCCTTGTGTCGGTTGAAAAAAGAAATTATGCCTGACGAAACCACTAGACTGGCAGGCAGTCAAGGCACTTATGGGAGCAATGAGAGTACTACTTTCAAAGATCGTAAACTACGCTGAACTAACTGGAACTAGGCATAACGGATATCGGAAGGGTTTCATGAGAGGGGTTCATATTACTCATCTATCTTAGTATGAAAAAAAGAGCATAACTGCAATACTAGAGTCGAAGAGCCCTCTCCTTCTAAGAAAACTAATTGTGATCCCAGATCTTCAAATATTACTCTGCTGTGCACCTCGTTTCATATCTTAGAGGCTTGATGGTCAAGTTAGTGGTTTGTTACCGAAAAGCAACAACACGATATCAGCTGCTTGCTTCGGAAAGTCGAGCCAAACTTCGAGGTGAAGTAGGTGTGGAAGTTTATAGCATTCTTATTGACATACCTAAATTAAAATTAA
The DNA here is from genome assembly GCA_029783565.1 of Rhagoletis cerasi. Classification (NCBI taxonomy): domain Eukaryota; kingdom Metazoa; phylum Arthropoda; class Insecta; order Diptera; family Tephritidae; genus Rhagoletis; species Rhagoletis cerasi. Next base: position 23,332 of record JAPVRG010258214.1, read on the forward strand.
GAATAAAATTAAACGAAGAAAAAATCCCGTAACTACTCGATAAAGGGCCACATCGATGTTGAAAAATATATACGAGCATTAGACCGTATCGAAAAAAAAAAGTTTGCCGTACACCCCCTCATATGAATTGTTTTTGAAAAGCATTTGAAAAAATAATAAATTTTTTTTTTTTGGACAACCCTAGTAGTCGCCCAATTTCATTTTTCTTCGTATCTTCGGCATTTATAGTCGGATTTTAAAGTGTAATACACCAATGTTTTTGTCTCGATGAGGGGGTTTTCCTATGGAAGTTTATTGACCTCAGGTGCTCCATAAGAAAAAAACAAAAAAAAACAAAAACAAAGAAAATTTGTTATTACCGTATGGTTTTCCGACTTAACAAATCGAAATACTTTTTTCGCAAAACATTAATGGTTTTTGACGGTGTTGAATTTACTGTCATTAGGGCGGTACGTTAGGGTGGTAGCAACTGAGATCTGGTGGGTAAGTACCACAATGGAGCACATGAGGCCAATGAAAATCCGTAGGAAACCCCCCCTCCTCGAGACAAAAA
>JAPVRG010258234.1:0-11945 GCA_029783565.1 Rhagoletis cerasi
TCAATTTCAAATTACCGCCGCTTATTTTGGCTGCAAAACTTGAGTCGTGGCTGATGAATTTTTTAAAGCTTCAAGTTTTTGAGAGGAAATTGAAACTTACAAAATGGTTGAAGGAAAAAAGATACTTATACGTATTTTGGAAGCGTATGAAGGTTATAAAATAACGGCTGATTTGGTTCATAAAGATGCAACTGGAAACATTTTTGGAATGAAAAAATTTTTCTCTAATCTTGCAATGCTGTTTTTGCTTTTGTAGTAACATTAAGAAAATAAAAAAGCTTGTTGAAATATAAAGATTGCTTTAGCTATAGACACTAGTGCCGCTTTAACCCAGTGCGCGAGTAAAAAAGGACGATACACATATATATATAAAGAACTGTTACGACCAAACCATATACAGCAACTTCGTTTGTAATTTACCTGTAAATGCAAGAAAAATTAAATAATTTATTAAGTCTAGTTTGCTTAAATATACATTAATAAATTACTTAATTATTTATCAGGATTATTAACTATTTCCAAACTTCAATGTCTTTTTTGACTAAATGAATTCAATACATATTTATATCATTCAAGAAGAGTTTAGGCAAACACAAATGAAGAAAATAGCTTACCCTAACTATGGTAGATGCCAGACAAAAACTATGGTCTTACTTGAAACCAAATAATACCTTACCCCAAGTAAGGATGACAACATGGTCAACGAAAGCAAAAGCGCCCACGAGCACAATGACATAAACTAATGCGGAAAGGTCTGTCTGCACTCGGGATGAACAACCGACAGAGCTTTGTAGATGAGGAAGCCAGTTAGGCAAATTTTTTGGCCCCGGACCAAGCCTATATTGATATTGTAGCATCAAAAAATAAGAATAAGTAACTCTATGAAGCCTTGAACTTGTTAGACTACTTACAAATAAGAAGAAGGTCGAAAAACACAGCGAAGTAGTATGGACAAATATATAAAAACCTTGCAACAACGTCCACCATTGGATGTTTCCCAAAGTGTTATGAATTCAGTACCCTGTGACTCTACCGCAGAATACCGAGAAATCAATTAATTTGATGCATGGATGTTTATCCTAGTGGGCCAGAGAGGAGTGCAATCAAAATATGAATTCCATTTCATAAAGGGACTGCTGCCCTTCTTCTCCTATGCCAGTCTATCGTATTTCCTAGATGGCAGCAATGTAAGTCTCTCTCTTCTGAGAGCGTTAGCCAGCTGGTTAAAGCCACTGTTAAAACACTAGAGTTGCGTACCCTCCAATCATAGTTTTTCAAGTCAATTTTAAAGTTTTGGAATATCACAGCAAAACAGACAAACACGTCAACTTAATTTTGGGCTCTAGATTGCGATGCCATTTTCCGAAAATCCGTATCACGTCAAAATTTTGAGATATTAAGTGGAGAAGTTTTGTGATAAAAAATTAGACTTTAACAGGAAAAAAATTAAAAAAAATAACAGGTTTTTTGTAAATTTTATTAATTTTCATTAAAGCCTGTTTTACGAAAAAATCAAGCTAATAATGAAGAAAATCGATGGATAAATAAAAGAATGGTGAATAGGCAAATGAAAATGCGCAATGATTTTTTAATGATATATGGGCTGGTAAAATGTTACTCATACGCTATGTACTACGAGTATGCCATATAAATATGTATGTCCTCTTTTCTGCTCATATTTCATTAAAAAAAAAAAATAATTGCTCATTTCCATTTGCCTACCCACCACTCTATTATTATTACTTATTCACCGATTTTCCTCGTTAGTAGCTTGATTTTTTAATAAAAGAATAGGCTTTAACCTAAATGACAAAAGTTCTTTTATTTTTTAAATGTTTTCCCTGTTAAAGCTTTAATTTTTTAATAAAACTTCCACAATAAATATCTCAGAATTTTTAAGTGATGCGGATTTCCTGAAAACGGTATCGTAATCTGGAGGCCAAAATTAAGTGTAGGTGTTTGGTCGTTTAGCTGTGATATTTTTGCGTCCGTACTGTGGAATTAATGGCATCTCATCTGGGGCTTTTCGGACGTTTTTTATTGGAATTAAGGTGCGTATCATAACGATACGACAACCACATATTGATGAGTTTTGACTGTTTACTTTTTCATTACTTATTTACAATATTTTTTTTATTAGATATACAAGTAATATACATATGTATTTAGTTATAACGATGTAATTTTTTTCGTTTTTTTTATCAAAATTGTCGTACATATTCACTTGAAAGAGCAGTACTTCCGCTATAATAAGATTTTACATAACGTTCTTTTACGAGATATAAGGATTTGTATGGAAGGACCTCGTGAAAATTTCTCAAATTTAGGATATTTATAAAAGGATACCTTGCAAAAAAATTGTTGCCGACCACTGAAACGTTGCTAATTCTCCATACAAAATAATAGAGTTTTTTGGGCACTTTCGGAAAATGTTTGTGCATCAAATTAGTCCGTAAATGAAATTTGTCCAAAAAACTTACTAAGAAAAATTTCCGGCACTGCTAAAAAATGTATATACAGTATTCCCCGGATATAAGTGCCATCGAAAGTGCACGATTTTCGGTGCTTAGAAGCGGGAATTGCTTGAATGAAAATCCCGCTTTTAAGCACTGACTGTGCTTACATATATTGAAATCCTCGGTTATATGCATTACCGGTGCATCTAACTGAACCAAACGAATGACTACTCCTAATAAATAATAAATTTACTTTTAAAATAGGAACAAATTGAGATTTAATTTATTTTAAATAAAATATATATGTGCAACAAAACCCCAGTGCACAAAGAACACTAGTTTACAAAGCTCTTATTTCCTACTATGAGCTTTCTGCAAAGCCTTGGTAAAATGGTTTGAGAAGCAAAAAAATTTCTGACACCACTGCAAATTATTGACATTCAATTTTCGAAAACGTCAAGTGCACATCAACCACTTAAGTTCATGCGACATCCTATTAAGGATTTTTTTTCAATTTATCGCAATGTCAAAAGTTAAGTAAAATGGGCGTCAAAATAAAAAATATCATATACCGCATGGAGAGGATGTCAGAACACTTTCAACTTCTCTCGGTTTCCACCAAAAATTTACATTTTAACAAGTCATCAGTTTGCTGCTGACAGTTTAGGCGTTAACGTCACATATGCCAAACATGTTGATGACAGCCACAATGACAGCATACAATTGAGGAGTCTGAATTGTCAAAGCGTATATTAAGGATACGTATGCCAAAAAAGAATACTAATGTAAATTATAAACGGCATAGAAAGCACTTTGTAGGAATATGAATTTCAAAAAACACGGATCATGGGGAATTTGTTGATCTATGTAAATGGCACTCATCATTTCTGTGTATGTTTATATCGCTGGCTGATAGTGAAAAGTTACCAAGTCCCGTCTTCCAAATTTTACAGGACAGAATAAAAACCTTCGAAACTCATTTTCTTCAAGCAATTTTTTTGCAAAAATTTTAATACACATTTTCGCGTACTTCAAGTTAAAACAACTCTAAACGAATCAAATTCCATAATGCTGGTGAACAGTTCTTGTATGCTTTGGGACTTATGACATTTTATGTGACTATATTGGACTTATCAGATATGCGTATCTCTGAAAAAAAAACGGCTAGAAATAAAATAAGCAGTTCGATTTTTTAGAAAACGATGCATTTTAATTACTCTTGCTTCTTGCATTAAAATATAATGTTTTAGAAAAAATTTACTTAGCAACTTTTCACTCCAAGCTAGCGATATACATATGTGTGTCACAATTGACTTAAATGCAATGTGTGTGGCAAACAAAAGGAGGAAAAAACGCACATACGCAAGCTTTATGCCAGCTTCAGTGGGAATGCTCGTATCACTTTCGCTATCATTGGCTGCTACAGCCAATCATTGTCAATATAAACGTCAATGCCATCACACAAAAGCGTTAAAGATTTTTTGCTCTTTTTTTGCATTCAAACGACATGTGCCAACACCTGCACAGATATTTTTTTGACAAATGATAAACAGTGACGTGAGTGTTAAATGCATTATATTTATACATACATATTTATACATAAATAAGTACCTATGCGTATCCTTCAAACAAACAACAGCAAATGAAATTAAAAAAAAAGATTAATAATTCTTCGTTAAAGTAAGTTCAGAATATTATCGAACTTAATTTTTATTAAAGTTTTTCTTTTCTAAAAAAGTGCCATTGCTTAATTTCATTCCAGAAATATCGTCTCACATTTTATTCGATTATCTTGTTTATAAAGTTTTTAAAAATTTTTGTTTTTTTTTGTGATTTTTTGGCTTAATAACAATTTATATTAAACATTTTTATTGAGCTTGAGGCCGTTCTTTTTTAATGAAAAATTTTGATTGTTGTTGGGTTGACAAAATGAAAAAAGTGGAAAAGGCAACAACAGTGTACATGGCGTACTTAGCTCAGTGGGTAAGACCTCTGGCTTCGAACGCCGGAGTCGCTGGTTCGAATCTCAGTGAACTCGATGAAGAAGTCTGATGAGGAGATGTGGTGATCTCCGAAATAGCAGCTATAACTTCTACCCAATGTAAATTGTTGTTGTCTTTCCACAAAAAAAAAATATTTTTCATTAAAAACAACGGCCTCAAGCTCAATAAAAATTTTTAATATAAAAAGTTTTTAAAAATTAAGTACAAAATCAAGGTTTAGGTATCAAATAATGGTGATTTAGGTAGCTTTAATTTATGTATATTTTTTATCTAACTTTATTAATGGAATTTATTATTTAACATTACTATATACATTCATACGGCTGCTCACAGACAAAATGGGACACTAAAAAAAAATTGGGTTTTTTAATATTCACAATGTGTTTCATGCTGAATCAATTTCGTTCTATTTAAAAAAGAATATAGTTAATAATACAACAAAAACTATTGAAACCAAAATTCCAAACCTATTACCAAAATTAGAAAATTTCGAGAAAATTTCCATTCACTTACATGAAGGTAGGCAGGTAGACAATTTTGTAGCCCAATGGAGTTTAGGAGTAAAGTGCAGAAGCGTACGTCATAAGGAAGAAAATGCGCAAGACTGTTGACAAAAAAAAATTAAGGGTTACTTGTAGCGATTTCAAGCTTACACCTTATTATTCAATGGGCTGCAAGACTGCATACTCAAAACATTTCTGAAAAAAATCTGATCAAAATGTTGAAAACTTTCGTGAAAACTAATGGAAAATTTGTTGAATCCTCCAAAGTTGTGTCAAAGTTTTGGAGTTTTTATGGTTTTTGTTGTATCACGAACTATATTTTCATAAAAAAAATTAACAATATTGATAAAGGATGAAAGGCATTGTGAATTTTAGGAAAATAAGTTTTTATGTGTAGTGCCTCACTTTGACTGTGAGTAAGTGTGTACGTATATGTACATTAGCGTTAAGATCTAAACAAATACCTCTTTCCATGCTAAGGTCCGTTTTTAGAGTAAATTAAAAAATGTATCTGTCCTTTAAACACAAATTTTGTTCTCAAAAAGTGTGTATTGAAGGGCAGATAAATTTTAGGAGTTAATTGAGAAAACGGCTATAAATATATTGCGGGTATGCCTAGGAGTATTTGCGAGAAGTATTTTTAAAGTACTTGGTCGCTTTGCTCAGTGCCTCAGAATTCTATAAATATTTTGGAAATAAAGTTCAAAAAAATTTTTACTTTTTAAATCTAATAAATTAAATAAATATCTTAATAAAAAATGAGGTGGCATCACTATTTAGAAATTCGCCAGGATGAAGAGTAATTTTGATTGCATATACGTATACTATGTATACATACATAAATGCTCGTTGAAATTAATAACACACAAATTTTTATTACATTGGCAGCCCTCATCGAAAATATTTATGTCCATATTGCGTTGATTTAGTCAAATTTTTTATAACCGAAAATTAGTGGCAATCTTGCACTAATATCCTAAGGGATAACACTTACTACAAGGCAACCCCTTGTTTAATAGATTTCTTTTGTAACCATGAATTGCATTACTGTATCTCAATTTTCTAAACAATTATTTAAATATGTAAATATTCAATAAAAAGTAGGTGACAACCCTATTCAAAAATATCTCCGAATCAGGCATTTTTAAAATAATACTTATGGTGTTTTATTTAGTTTATAAATGATTTTGAATAGGTGGCATTCTTATACGAATATCCGTGGAGATAACACCTATCTAGATAATCTTAGAACGTTCAACATTATCCGAATACAAAGTTTCATCAGATTTGTTAGAGCTGTTTCCGAGAAACCTATGGATATATATATATATATTGCTCGTTTAATGTAATGATTAAATGAAAAAATGTGATAAATTACGAAGGTTAAGTGCCCTCCCTTTAGAAGACCGAACAAGATATTTGACTTTTTGGTTGTTGTTGTTTCCGATAGTTTCCGTTAGTTCCAGAATACATCATACACCCACCCTATCGGAAACAACAACAACCAAAAAGTTAAATATCCTGTTAGGTCTTCTAAAGGGAGGACATTGTATGGCATGCGCATCAAGTTTCGCGACTACACTCAATCCCAATTCTTGTTAATATCAGCGTCTCGTCACGGTAGAAAATTAGAAAATTTGAGTAGTGGCACTCCGATATACTACATTTAAGGGGCAACCGTTGTTAGGAATGTCTTATAGCAAGCAATTCATTATCTGCTCGTCTTGGATCCCTAGGACACTAAGTTCATTAATTCCAAGCACGACATAGAGCACCTACAACTCTCGCGCCACCACGTTCTATTGCTGATAAAAGAGTTTACCTATTTTAAGGCCAATCGGAGATGTTTTACTTCGTCTTCGACTCACTTTCTCTCAGTACTACAAGATGTGTTCTATTCAATTTCTTTCCTATTTACGTAGAATGTGGAATTCCTAAAGCAGTCACGATTACGTTCTTAAAGAGTAAGAAAACAATTGCACATGTATAGCGAAAGACCCAAATATCGACGGTAGCCAGAAGCTAGCGGTGAAAGAGCGGAAGAAACGTCTTGCTGTCGAAGCAATTCCTTGTGGAATGTCAATATGGGAACCACCTCAATAACGTCCTGCCCCTCCAGCGCAGGAGAACAGACATCGAGCCGTACGCAGATCTCCCGTTCAATGAGGCACGATACAAAGCGGCGCTCAAAAACGTACATAGCGATGCTATTAACAACAACGCTCTGGGAGGTCGACCACCGCGGCCGCTCATCTGGGACAAGTTCCGCCTCTGACCTTATCAACGAAAGCACTATGGATTGCATCGATCAACGTTCTCAGACGTCTGGAGACATTTCGATGAGAAATTTGGAGCGCGCTCAGCACTCCCTTTAAAACAAAAACAAAATTGTGATGGACGAAAGAGGCGTTTCAAGTGTGGAAGAGCGTTCTCATAGCTGCGGAAGAGCTGATTGACTACTATGATTGACGCAGTATAAAATTGTATAAGTAGCATTTAGAGCCTCTCGGAGGCTCAGCTGCAGTAAAGTGATGTTGACAGACGATGAGATGCCTCTTCAGAAAGCAGAAATAGGAGTGATGATGTAGAATAACTTTAGAGGGGTATCATGTTAGCACAATCCAAACAGACGACGAGAACAGAAAAGAGCACTACGTTTGTATGAATGGGCATAATTTAAGGAAAACTCATTATGATTTTTTAGAAAAAGCGTAGACTATATTTCGATTGAAACTGACTTGGTGAGGTTTCTATGAGTACTAATATAGACCAGAAGGATCTTTATGAGTGTTGCCCTCCGCTAATGGGCTGGCTGACTTTGCTTTGACAGTGCCCATGTCCGGAGTAGTTTTGTGTCAGTCACCAGCCCAGTGACTTTGCTGGAGGAAGTATGCAATCCAGATTGGCCCGTCGCACTGTGGGACGTCCCAGTACTAAGTGCGGCCAAAAATAGAAGGGATTGAGCTAGAGCAATAAAATTTTGCACACGTAATTTTTAATACAATATTATACTGGACATCAAAAATGGTCAAAATCGGGCAACGGGCACGCCCACCTACTATGCAAAAAATACGAAAAAAATATAACACCATATATAACACATGAAGATATTTCCATTTAAATGACTTACATACCTTGATATTGAGAAAACCAACCAAATTGGACTTTGGGTACTTCAATTTTCATTTAAAATTAGCTTTGCTTTTGAAAAGGAGAAATTTGTTCATGCTTTTTGTTTACATTTTCTTTTAAAATAAAATAAGTTAGAAGGGAACTCAGGTACATTTAAAATGTATTAACACATATTAGTTGCAATAATAGCGAAATCTCATAATACATAATAGTGCTGCAAAACAATCGATGTTGTCGATGGGTAAAATGCTTTAGACATCGACGGTATTTTACTTTTCACATCACTAATAAAAAAAACAACACTTCTTCTGGAGACCTTGATGATAGCAATTCGTTAACCCTTCGCCTTTTGGTTCTGAAGGAAGTCTCTTTATAACCTATATAAGGTCTTCCCCTGCTTTTATTTGGCTCCACATGTTTATCGTGCTTTTGGAAGCTAAACTCTGTGTGCAGCCAAGCACAATTCCTGCGTTTAAATACGCATTTAATGCGGTGGCTCTCCATTTTTTTTTTGAATATTTGGTGACCAGCAAGCCAATTTTCTTGTTATCAATACTAATTCCTTCTTCATACTTTCCTTCCAAGAACTTTACGATGGTTTCGATTTGGTTTTGCCGATCCAAATTCTTTGAAGTCGGCCACACATGAAAAAGTTCACAAATTTTTATTGAAGATGGCACTGAGAAAAGGTCAATAAAATGTGAAATTGCAGCTTGTTGCAGCTGAAAATTTCTGAACATAATTAACATACTTGCACCTTGACCTGGTATAACAAATTGGAAATGAAGTCTGCGAAACTTTTTAATAATTAGCCAACAAATGTTTTACAAGAACATATCTTTAATTTCAATTTATTGTAATATTTAAGTAACAGTAACTCGTAAGTGTCAAAAGTCAAGTCAAAAAAAAAAACAACGTTGCCAGACTCCAAATATATATTAAAAAACTGGTAATCAATCGGATTAGCTTATTATACCTCCGCACACGTAGAAAAATCAGTTTAAAGTACTTGCAGCAAAATCGATAATTTTTTTTTACAAATTTTTTTTTTCGTTGTATTTACTTTGAACTCATTCCTTGACCGCAAATATGAACTTTTAGCAAATATTCTTTTGATTTGGGTTAGTTGGACAATTTGCAATGAATCTGTACAACAGCTTTTTTAGAATTAGTGAGTCCGTTTTTATTATTTTTGGCCGCTGTAGTCCCATTGTGCGTCGTGAGTTTGTCCATTTCCATTGCAGCACCTTGGACCTTAGATGTGCCATCCTGCGGTTGCTTAACCATGCGCTGGGAATGGAAGCATTAGCTTTAGGTGCCCAAATCAATGGGCAATTTTTCCTTTAATAAGGATAATCTTTATCATTGATGCGCTGAGAAAGACGAGAAAGCTTCCTGCTGTGCGTGAGATTGCCAAAGTTTTCCCATTACTGGACTGAAGCCTTTGGGGTAAATAACCTGGTATCACATTTGTGCGGGGAAATTATTTTCTCCCACATCTTCTATGCCGCGTTTCACAGTTTTTCTCGTCGTGTGAGCATTATATAGAAAAGCAGATACAAAAGCCATCCAGCTAGAGAGGCACAGCTCCCGAGCGCTCTTAGAAGCTTTGGTGGAAATTCGAATGACTTCTACCCTGGATTTTTCCACTGCCAAGGGCTAACTTGAGAATTTCGTGTTAAAGTTGACGGAGACAGAAGAGGAGTACAACTTCAATCCTTGCACTAATATACCGAATTCCGTCAGCCCTTAATTTGATGGCCTCAGAGATCTTAGTGCTGTTCGACTCAGAGTGTGAAGAAAACTTACGCTAAAGACACACATCGTGGTATAATGTCAATACCACGATCTATACCACACATGTGTCACCCCCATACTACGAATCATTGTAGTTGTTGCTAAGCAACGGCTAACTACAATATTTAAATTATAATTTCTATACCACATGTGTGTCCCAGGCATTAGGCTCCTGCCGTGCACTTAACGAAAGTCCGACAGCAGCTGCGGCGACATGGGCTACATATGTTTTCGTGTTTCCTTCAAAGGAGTTGGAAAGTAGTGAGCTAATAGCTTCTGAGGCGTGTTTTGCTTTTGATTCTCCATCCACATGCTAAATGGCTTCGTCAGAGGAAGCTGAGAGCAGCACGACGGCTGAAATAGCTGCCGGATAGATTTATTCTGTGCAAGATCGGTTCAGATGAGATGATTTCTGAGCATCATCGGCTCCATCCGAAAAAGTTTTATTTAAATCCGAATTAGTTCTTTTTGCGACGGAAAAACGAGAAATAGAAAAGTCCAACACGGCCATCGCTAGGTCGCCTAATTGGAATTGAAGATCGACCAGTAAACAAGATCCTAAAACAGACTCATTCCTGGCTACGAATCCATAGGTATAGGTATGCTGTTCCACCTTTGAGTTGGTGATTTGTGGAGATGAAGAAATAGCTCAGCGTACCAAAGTCTAATCTATCGTCCAGACAGACTTCTAAAATTCGTACACTCTCCCCGTGAGTTTTCTTCTCTCCGCTCGGCTACCACCAGCCAGATCTATAAGAAGAGGGATGCAGGTGCATATTCTGTGTAAATAAGATAAATCATTTAATTTAAACACACAAAAAAGCAGGAATAAGACTTTCAAACAAGAACAGTGAGCAATAAGTTGGTACATATGTATTTTGTGAGGTGAATGAGCAACAAAAATGATGGCAATAGCAATAGAAAAGGAAATAAATCAGCAGCTGCTGCAGGCTTTCTTTAAAGCCATTCAGGATGTTTGAGACATTGAAGACACGTCGCACAAATAGAAGTCATACAAAAGATTTTAGGCACGCACGTAACTGCACTAAAGCAGACAAGTAACACTTGGCAATATACTGTACGTACATACATACATACCATCATATTTGTACACTCACATGTAAGCAAATATGTACAATAGAAGTGTTCAAGTGTACATTGCGATTGTCAATTGTTGTGTGTCACATTTGCCAATTGATTGGAAAAATTGTTTATTGTCGATATTAGCATTTTTTTGCTGCAGGATTGTGTGCAAGAAGATCGGGGATTGGCATACTGACACTTGCGTGTGATGCGTATGATGCGTGGAAGCGTAGATGCTACTAGGAAAAAATTTGTATTTATATGAGCATGTCTCTTGAGGTTTTGATTTTTTGATGATGCATAGTTTCGTAGATATATCTGTTATTTTTCAAAGGAATATACATATTTATAAGGGCTATTCTAGTTTTGTATCCGATCTGAACCACACTGAGAAAAGAGTTTAGTTATGTCAACTAATATGATTCGCTCAACACATGATTTGGTTATAGTTACACTATTTGGTTATAGTTACTAAATCTTGTGTTAAGAGAAATATATTTAGCTGATGTTTTTCTCAGTGTAATATCCGTGAGTCAATGTGAAGATTGAATTTTTTTTCCTTTGCACGCTGCATTTCCTTTACCGAATACGCTTAGACGCTGAATATTTTTTTAATAAACTTATGCTTGTAAGTATTTTAAAACAAGTAAAGAAGGCTAAGTTCGGGTGAAACCGAACATTAAATACCCGGCGCACGTATGAAACATCGTTTTTTCACGGTGCTGAAACATACTGTTACGTGGTAAACAGGGGTGGTTTTTCCCCATTTCAAGCATTTTCGACAATATTCTGAGTTAAACTTAGAGAAATAGTTTAGCAGTGTTTGGTAGAAATCTATAAAGCGGTTACCGAGACAAACTTAATTAGTCATAAGTGGGCGGTGTTACGCCCATTTTCCTACCGTCAATAAAAATCTTATTTCTTGCTAAGAGATTGTTGTGAATACCAACTTTGAGTAAATTACCTATTCT
>JAPVRG010258264.1:1064-11064 GCA_029783565.1 Rhagoletis cerasi
CTAATAGGATATTTAAATTTTTAATATACATATGAAAGTCATTTTTTCGAAGGTCGCAGATCGAAATTTAACTACGAACTATTTTTACTTGTTTTAGAATATTGTTTTAAAAACTTTTCAGAAATCTTTCCAGAACCGAAGAGAAATATACATAGCTATGTATATATAAAGACCGATCCTTTTGAGGTCGATTTTTTAATAGCTTTGTATATCGTTGGAAAATTCCAATTACAAATTCAAAGCTCCAAAAAGCTCCAGCTCAAGTGCTGAAGCTTCGGTACCACTATTGTGGCCCAGTTTCGAGCTTTTCAGTTTTAACCTTTTATACACATAGTGTAAAGTATAAAGCTCTCTGTGGCCATCAGTGATGTTGAGATACATACATACACTATACTCATTGAATTTCGCGGACCGCCAGTAATTATTATAGTCGCTAATTTACATTTCAAAGGTCAAAAGGTCTCTGGAAAGATTTCTGGATTTCACAGATACTCACTGTTATTCACCACTTTTTTTTTAAAACAGTATTTCAATTAAATGAATCATTTGGGGTCTTCACACCAGCCTGGTTATCAGGTTATCTGGTTATGTGGTTATATTTTTTACTCAGTTTTCCTGATAACCAGGCAAGTGTGAACACCCAAATTAATTTTAAAAGCTACAGTAAAATTCAATTTTACAATAAATTCTCTAACACATAAAACTCACAGATGACATAAACGAAAATCAAAACAAATTCGCGCAAATTAGTATTAAAACAAAACTTAATGAAATATTCATGAAAATAGTATTAAGCTTACTGCAGTATAAGCAACAAAAAGGCATTTGAGTAAATTAAATAAAAAAATAAAAGGCATTAATAAATATTAGTATTTGAGAAATTAGCAATTAGAAATACAACTAAATTTATGCTCAAGCAACTCACTCACATGCATTTTAATCGATTAATACTTAAATAAACCGGCTATCATATTTGCTGTTAGTATAATAGTTATCTCCGAGAAACAAAATAACTCCGCTAACACGATTAATCGATTAATCAAAAAACCGATTAACATACATATCTCACACTCACAAATGTCAGATAATCCATTGAAATTAAAACAAAATATCATCTAAAAATTTACAGGCTCACTTGCAAACAAAATATTCCACTAATTTGTAGCAGCACGAATATTTTTCAAGAACAAAAATCATTAATCACAATTCACTTCATCAACTAATAAAAGCATCTACTTTTCTCAAAACTCTACTTTTTCTAAATTCAAAATCTCTAGAATCAACAAAATTTTCGCTGACCTGTAATGAAAAAATAAACAGTTTGCCTAAGTTAGTAAAGAAATAACAAAAGCCAGAAACTATCAGAAAGGTAAGTGAGCTTTTGTTTTTTCTATAGAAGTAGACAGGGGTAATGTCAGGTAAGGTGATGGTCATGTGGAGGGTATTTATAGTGGATACATTTTGAGCAGAGCTTATTTTCTTGTAAACTTTAAAAAGCCATGCATAAAAGCTATCTTTTGTTCTGGTGACAGATTCGTGCAGGGTCAGTCAGGGGTGTGGCATACCTTTTCCATTTTGCGCTTTGCTGGCAATGTTATAAACGTCACACAAAGCCATACAGTTTTATCTGGCACGGCCTTAAGGCTTTTAGAAACTGTACTTAATAACTAAATATCGCGTATTTAAAAGCTCTGAGATTTGGTGAAAGCTTGTTTTTTGTGAAAGCTGTAGAGGAAAATGTTTACATATTAAAGCACTCGGGAAACGATCATGAGTTCAAACCGTCTGAAATTTTTCAAGCTTTTAAACAAGTTTTGATAATTTCAATGCATGTTTACTACAAAGCTTAAAAAAAGGCATTAGCTGCTAATAAGGCTGGGTGGAAGCTTTTATAAGCTTTTTGCAGTTCCTAATTGTTTGAACTTTTACACACCTATTGAGCTTGAGCTAATGGTTATCTTAAGCTTTGCAAGCTTCGTAAGCATTAAAAGTTTTTGAACTTTCTTGGTGTATCAGTAAGATATGAAGCACTCTATACCTCTTTGTGCAAAACTCTATACCTCTTTGTGCAAACTTTAGCCTCTTTGCTAAATCTTATATTTAAAAGCTTTGTTTTTAGGTGAAAGCTTCTCATTTCATGAAAGCTCCGAGTAGTTACATATATGTATGTAGGCATACCAAAAAGTGTTAAACTATTTTTAAGCTTCTAAAGTTCAGGGGCTTTGGTACGCATTTCTAGTTTTCAAGTATTTCTAGGCTCAGTAAAAACGAGGTTTCTGGTTTGTGTTTCTGTGTAGTGAAATAAGGTTTTCATTGAATAAATTTCAATACAGAACGAATAAAAAAATATAGATTACAATACACTATTTTCATCATCAATCAAATATACAGAAATTGCTACGGGGGCCGGGCCACCTGAAATTAATTTCATTTGTAGAACAAATACAGGACAGCGAATAACGAAAAATCTTTGGAAATTTCAAAATCATATTTCTACGAATACTAACAGTATATCACTCATCACATTTAAGCACACACTCAAGAAAGCATTTGGCATACATAGACTAAGAAGAAGAAGAAGTGGGACAGTTATTACATACATATGTCGATTTGGAACTACTTATAAGAATCAAACAAAAGTATTACCTAAAGTGAAAGATTGAAAGCATTCATCTCATCTCAACACGAATCGAATAGAACAAGAAAATTTGTAAGATAGAAGAAATAAGAAGAAAGCGGCGAAAAAGACGTAAACAATCCAGCTGAAAAATTCGCAGCTAATGAAAAAAGGTGGTAAAATATTTCTGAAAAAATGCAAAGGAAAAATATTATTTAATTTTGCTGCAAACTTAAAGAATTTCTATCCAGCAATATGTCAGCTACATTCATGTGTAGATTGTGTAAAGTATTAAATTAGTGTAGAAGAAATAAATTTTTAATTTTAGGTGTAAATAAATTTTTAAGAATAACAAGAAAAGGATGATTGAGTCTTGAAGCGAGGACCAGTTTTGTAAGCAGCAGCTCATGCTAAAGCAATGTTAGGTGTGAAAAAGTTGAAAAATAAATTTGCAAAATAATTAAATTTGCAAAAAAGATTAATTTAATATAAGTAAATAAAATTTAGAAACACACAAATTAATTAATACAAATAAAACTATATGTGTATCCAGGCAAGAAATTTTTTTAAATTTTAGATGCAATTTAATTTTTTTAATTTATAATTTTGTAAATTACGTCAAAGGCCGACGAAGAATAGTAGAAATGACAACTCAAAATGTAATTTTAAATAAGAGAAACAAAAAAATTTATTCAGAAAACTAAATTAGTTACATAACCTTAAAATAAATTTGAGAATACATTTTTTGCTGTAAATATAAAAAATAAATATTTTTAAGCTAAATTTTCTGTAAAAAACAGTGATAAATTCATGAAAAATGCAACAGAATAGTTTATATTTTTTCTCCAATTTCTAAGTAAAAAAAAACTAAAATGTTTAATTTTAATATTTTTAGTAGGTAGATAAGTGAAATCGCAAAAAAGTCATTTTAGTTTATAATGCAAAAGAAATTAAGAGAGCTCAAAAGCTGTTATAAATTTAGAATTTTTTTTTTTTTTTGAACATTAATCTTAAAAAAAGTTTTGTATTCAAACAAAATTGTTTTCACTTTTTACGAGAAAGTGTTTAATTTTCATGTTGCTACCATTTTTTGTAATTTGCTATCTTTTATAAAAAGTGTAAATTAAAGTTTTATAAACAATGCATGATTATTAATTTTTCTTTTACTTTTTAATTTGCAAAATAATTTCACGCACTTTTTTTTAATTTTTTTATTTTCTTTATTTAATTATGTAATTTTAAAATATTACAAATAAAAATATGTATGTATGTATATACATAGCTTTAAAAGCAATATCGTTGGCTTTGTAAGATTTTTTTCCATAAAATAGTTTAATTTCATTCTTAAGTCAAACACAAACGAATTTGGTTCTATTTAATTTTTATGTGTTATTACGTATTATTTTCTTTTTACTTTAGTATACGATTTATAAATATTTACATTAATTTATAACATAAAAAAGGCAAAAGGAAAAATTCTCAAATATACAAAAGTGATAAAAAAAATAATTTTTGGTTTTATTGAAATATTTTTGTTTTTGAAGTAGGCACAAAAAACTTTTACTGAAAACATTTATTTTTATTTTTGGAAGAAAAAATTAGCCGAATTTGCTCATTTTTTGATTAAAGTAGATTATTATTAATTTTATTTTTATTAATTTAATCTGATTTTATTTAAAATAAACTTTTTTTTTACTTTTTTACTTTATATACATATTTATCAATTTCCAATAATTTTTCCAAATATATCATTTTGTTTTGGCATGATCTTTTACATAGAAAATCGGAGAATTTTTTAGTTGTTTAATTTTCTCTTGACTTAATTATAAATAGTAGATGCTGACTCGATTTTCAAAAGTAATAAAAAAGTTAAAATAAGTGACTTACGAAAAATTTAAGCGCACATTTATAATATGTATAACTAAATTCATGTATAATGTATTAACAAAGAATATGAAAAATATGCATAAATGGCTATGTGAAGTAGCAGAATCAAACAAACCTTTTCAAAAGAACACGTAAATAAAAAAGGCGCTGTATTTAAGAGATGTCTACGTGACTGGGAGAAATTTACTAATCGAGCGACAACCAAAATTTGATTAACATATAATCGAGGTGAGTCAAAATTTTAATTTAGAAAAATGGATACTAAGTCTTTGTGAGAAAACACAAAAAGTAGTTTTTCTATCAAGAACTTAAATTGAAATTTAAAATTTGGTGACAAATTTCATACCTAATTTTTTGAAGACTTTATAGCTCTATTTAAACTTTCTCACCCTCTTCAAGTAAAAAATATACAAAACTTTTTATTTCTTTTTTCAGCCGCTGAGAATTAATGCAAGAAGATGAAGGTTTGGGCCAGGTATACCATATATTAATTTATGTATGTATGTAGTAGCGAACATGAACGTCATATCAAATGCACCGAGGACAACAAAAAAAAAACAGCAACAAAAAACAGGAAGACACACAACAATAACTTCTTACGAATATAGCATTAAAATATAAATTAAAGTCTTTTTAAAAGCATTCATCAAAAAATGTAAAACAAAAATCTTAGAATTTCATAAGAATACTGTATTAAGCACACATACACACCATCCATAAATATGTATCAGCAGAATGAGTGCAGAAAAAATTAAGAAAAAGTAAACAAAACGAAAATATGCGATTTAAAGGCAGCTATTTTACATTTTTTCATTAAGATACAAAAAATGTGTACATTTGAAGTGAAAAAGTACTTAAAATGAAGAGAGATAAATTAGTTTTAAACTAAGAGCAGAATTAGAAGCAATGTGAACATTAAAAAGCAATTAGGAGAAAATAAAACAAATTTTACTATTAAAAATAAAGGTAAATAAAAAATTTAATAATGAAAAATAATTTTAAGCAAAATACTCGTAAATTTGTAAATATTTAATGCAATATCAATAATGTAAAGATTTTAATAAGAATTTTAAGAATATAAATAAGGAACTCATCTTTCAAAAAGCAAGCGAAAAAGTGAGTTTCTGAAATTCATGAGCGCATTTTGTCGGACCAAGCACCAGAGTTCATCATTTATTTAATATAGTCAATCTTTTATTTGAATCAAATTAATTAAATACCAAAAATTTATGCAAACATTTACCAAGTTTTGAGAACGAAGTAAAAAATCGTAGCTCGAACATTGACACTTAAATTTATTGCATACTTTTGAGCTTGATCACGTTCGAGGTGAGAAACCATCACTGCATTGTAATTATGAGGATCTCGAAAAAGGCATTTTTATAGAGTATCCAAAAAAGGGTCGAAAGCTCCTCAACAGAGCAGCGATTCACTCCAAAGCTCAGATTTATTTTCAGTGAAGAAACATCACTACGGCTTTAGTTCACAAAGCTGAAGGGGTAATTTTTGGCAATAAATTCATCCTCTTAACCTTTATTTTAAGACTTATTACCTCGCGCATTGGAAGAGCTTTTGACCGAGCTTAGCAGCTATCACTCTGTCGAAGGGATGCTCTAAATCTGTGATGGGAACCGCCTTGCCCGTGGGTAAAGCTTTTTCAAGCTATCCATATATTTTGTATAGACGCGTACAGAGTAAAAGCTCTCCGTGCCCATCGCTGCTCTAACACAAAGATAACAAAGAGCTTTGCTAACGGGGCAATATTTTAACCGTTATTATGATCCACAAAAATTCTCGTGAGCAGAGCTTTTTAAGCTTTCCGTTGATTTTGTAGCAGAGTATAAGGCCTCTTAGATGTCACTGTTCTAAACTGATGAAAACTGTAATAAACTGAAGGGTTTTAACCCTGTACGCATCTATGTATGTATATCAGGAAGGATCACAGAACGTTTTGTACGGTAAACTTTAAAAAAATTCACCCCAGGAATACGTTTTGGTCATAATTGATCTTTAGTATAGAAAATGTTTTGGAAACTTAAAAAAGTTCTGCTCAGGAGCAACATTTTTTCCATCACCGACTTAAAAGTTTAAAAGAAGCTTCATTACTAAGAGCGTTGATGAATATCGTGGAGTCCAACTATACGTAAAATTAAAAGTTGTTAAAAAGTATTCTTTGATAAGAAAAGTAACATTCCGAATTCCATAAAATAGTATGTAATGAAATATAATTGTATGTATGTATGTATTTATGTAAATTAGCTGTTAGGCAGCGTTTTGCGCTGAACTAAAATCAAAAACAAAGAATCCTTGTAAAAATACAAACGATACTCACAAAATAGCTATGATATTAGAATTAATATGGTAGAGTATGGAAAATAAATATAAACAAAATAAATTCTTCTTATGCATGTATGTATGTGTAGAAAATAAAACATACACATGTCTATGTGTGTATTTGCATTTGAAGACACGCATACATACATATAAGTACTTATATACAACTGCGATAAAAAGTGTTAAGTCAGGACAAAGTGTTATATTTATAGAAGGAAAAATAATAAATACGAGTTAAAAAAACCTGTAAATAAGTACACGTAAATATGTACTTACGTATGTATGTATTATCGATAAACAATTTTTCCTTTCCAAAGTGCAGACGCGCCACAGGCGCCTGCAACTCGCTTTCAATGTCAGCATTTGCCGTCGTCTAACCTCTTCTAATACTAAATGTGATAGTAGTGAAGTCTATTTTTGCAGATAATGAAAATAAAATAAGAACAACAACAACAAAATAAACATAAAACAATAAAATGCAAATAGATTTTCTTACTCAATTCATAATTAAGAAGTTAAAGTGAAACAAAGTAGAATATGTAGTAGGATTATGAAGATGTATTTAAAATGAAAACTAACATTTAAAGATTTTTAAATAAAAATAAATTTTGTACAGGTTTGAGTTATGTAATGAGATTTTACAAATATACTAAATCAGTCACTGAAATAAATAACTACTAAAATACAAAAGCACACCTCTTAATCCAAGCTCTATATATGTATGTATGCTTCAAGATATCGTGAAGAAGAACTCATAATTTTATTTTGTGACTACTTGTTGAGTTCATTTTGTTTAACACGCGAGCAGAATATTTAAACTCACGAGCTAAAAAATTAAACTCGCGAGCAGAGAAGCTATACTCTTGAGTTTGACCTTTTTTTGATTAACTATGGCGTAAATTTCAATGTTAGATGCATCAATCAATGTCTAAAAATGAAATCCAAAAAAAAAATATTTGTGTGGCCACGAATTTGCCACTGACACATTGAAAATAAGTCTACAAAAATAATTTTGAAATTATGCTTGTAATAAATCAGACAAGGAGAAAAAAGAAAGCGAAAGAATTAAGAATTATGTATAATGAATACAAAAATATTGAATTCGTGAGCATTCTTCTCAGCGCAAGCTTCTTCAACAAGTAGTACATTCCAAGATAAATCTAAGCTGTTTTTAAGCCATTCGTGGCCGGTTCCATCAAACAAAACAGTTTCAGCTTAGGCGACCAGTAAAAATATTCACGGATTTCTCTGTTCACAGAGAGCGCTCCGAGAAGTTAGTGCATGGGATGAAGGCAAGCGACCTTTTAGGTTTTTTTTTTTTAATATTAATTTCAGTTAAATATTTGTGTAAAAAAATTAGAAAATATTTATAAAGCAAATATTTTCCGTCGGTGCGTTCGATTGAATAGGAAAAAAATTACATGAATTAGCGTGTGAACTAGTTATTTGTGATAGTTGTGAAACAATCGATAAATATTATTCATAATAAACGTCTACTTTAAATTATTATATTATAAGTATACATTTTTTAATTGAAAACAAATTGGGGGTCTAAATTCTGCAGGGAGTCTTTTTGAACTAGCGTTTAGTTGCTTGAACTCTCATCTAGGAAGGGTGAATAGTATAACTAATTACAGAGAAAGCACAACTCAACAATAGGTGATAGGAAGCATATAACTTAATAAAAAACTATATACTTAGTATAAAAAAGTATTAACAATAAGAAAAATTTAATTCTCAAAACAGTCAAGTGCTCATAAAAATGAGGTAAAGAGAGACAGGGAGGGAGAGAGCGAAAGTTAGATGATTGTATCGAAGCAGTACGGATAAGAAGTCGGAAGATCAGAAAGCAAAGTATGTAGGTTTAAAGTAGCTCGACTATAACAATTTTTTGGCTTTTCAAGGGGCTCAAATAGGTGCAGATATTAAAGCGAAGAAGCAATAAGAAATCTGAAAAGCGCTGAATAATAAATTGCAAAAGAAATTTGAAACAAAATCATGTATGTATGTAGTAGCAAAAACCATAATTAAAAAAATTTTGCGGGTCTTAATATTTATGATGACTTTAGGAGAAAAAAAATGATTTTTTCTCATAAAAATAAAAAAAAAAAACAAATTGTTTGTAACTTTTGGGAATTTCGTTCAAATCATTAAGATAGATAAATTTTTGAGCAGATTCAAGTT
Organism: Rhagoletis cerasi; assembly: GCA_029783565.1. NCBI lineage: Eukaryota > Metazoa > Arthropoda > Insecta > Diptera > Tephritidae > Rhagoletis > Rhagoletis cerasi. The sequence goes on from JAPVRG010258264.1 coordinate 10,087, forward strand.
TTAGAATACAAAATTAAATACTGTTATACAAGCTTCATATAACGAAAAGCATAAAAATTTATTCTCAAAATTTCATTTTATCTTTTGTTACGTTCATGTAAGTACATATGTATGTATTTCATTCAAACTATGAAAAACCTACTGAAATATGTGAAAAAAAAATTTTGCATTTTATGCATTTTTTTCGGCCTCTGAGTAGGTGATTTATTTTGCACTCATGTGCCATTGTTTATCAAATTTCCAACCACAAACGTAAATTCGTTACTAAGTTAAAAATTATTCTTAAACAAAAGTAAAATTTATTACAAAATAAATAACAAAAAAAGTACTAAAAATTATAAAAAAAAAACGAAAAAGACAAAGCAAACCTCCCCGCCAGTATATATTCAAATGGTGTGATAAAACTTTACGATATTAAAAAACACTAAACTAGGTATTAAAAAAATAGGTTTAACAAAATATTTAACTTAAATGTACTTAAAATTATTAAGAAAAAAAAAACACACAATGAAATTTATTACATGCATACATACATACCTATAAAACATGCAACACAAATAAAAAATAAAAAATAAAACGACGAAAATTATAAAAATTAACCATCAACTCACCAACAAACTAAAAAATTTAAAAATAATTTAAAAGGTATAATGAAGTGCTGATATATGTATGTACTTACAATTGCTAAAGATGGCTTATGGCAGATCGGTAATAAAAACTATTCAACTTTATTGAATTTTTTCTTTTAATTTTTACGAGAGTTCTTATAAATGCTTCAGGAAACATATACTCGTACATACGAGTAGAAAAATTGGTTCAGGCAAAAGCATATTTAAGTTAAAAAAAAAGTCTAGTACAAAAGTATAAGGCACCGAGATCTTTCTTTTAAATTCGATATCCGCATCGGGCACCACTTTTGAGTTCAGTCGAGAGATATGTATTTGTAGTTGCTGAGTCTGTGGCAACACCCGCAACGGA
>JAPVRG010258312.1:0-11635 GCA_029783565.1 Rhagoletis cerasi
GTTGCCAATCTGGCGCTCTACCTGCAAATACACGCATTCAACTCAACTGTCAGTTTCATCCTTGAGCGTCACGTACGCAAAGTACCCATTCTGACGGCGCTATTATGCCCAAAGAGAGAGAGAGGGAGAGCGTTCGTTTGTTGGACAGAAGGCAAGAATGATAGAATACAAGATTGCGCCGATGTGACGTCACAAAATACCAGAATGAGGGAGCAAAGAAGAATTCAATAAGAAAAAGAGGAAGAATCGAACACGTGCTCCGAAATAGTGATGTGCAAGTTGGTAGAATTTTACCTATGCTTCAGACTTTAGAATTTGAACATATATTCGGTACATGCACACCATTTCAGGTACATTTGGAACGTAGTAAAATTACTTATCTGGAAATTTTCTGTTATTTTCATAAGCTTTTCAACGCGTTTTATAGTGTGGGAAACTTTTCCAAAAGCTTTCCTCGGTAAGGGGCATAAGCACTGGTTAAAACATAGCTTTATCTTGAACTGTTCAGAGAAATTCTTTTCAAGACCATTTTTAATAGCAAAGACTATTTTATGTGAGTCCAAAAGAAGATATGGTACCGAAAGGTGAGGTTATCATTATTACCATTATCAAAAATGTATAGCCATAAGTATACATATTTACTTTTTAGGTAGATTAATCTACTTTTAGGTACAATTTTTTCAACAAAGGTACAACTTGAAAATTTAATTTCCATCCCTAGTGCGAAAAAGTATTTTGTGACGACAACGAATAGGTGGATGCTGTCAAGTCGACGAAGAGAGGGTTAGCGGTCCGCGATTGGCGTCACCTTTATTTTCTGCATCGTGCATGTGCTCGGCTCAAAATTTGAGGGCGAGACGATAACGCAACTATGATTAGACGACAAATGTGCAGATAGCCTTACTCTCCATCGTTCAGTCGTTAGCGAACCAGCAACGAATAAACACCAAGCTTGTCCGTTACGCTTATAGCGTTTTCTTTTCTCAATGAAAATGTTGCCTTAATATATGGCAACATTTTGTAAATGTTCCCCTGTGCCTTGTAAAAAGGTTGCATTTTCCGTATGAGAAAAGAACAAAAAAACAATGCCAACTTGAAAATTAATGATTTTACTAACTGATTCGCAATTTATTTTATTAATTTTAATAAAATTATACAATTCGCTTCCATTATAACATAAACATTTATTTATGAAGTATAAATATTACAAAACACGCATCAACATCTGCTGGGCAACAGTCACCCTTATTCATTAACAAGGGCAGAAAATGTTGCACTTCTGCCGGGCCAGGCGGCAACATGTTGGCAAAAGAACAAACAACCCAGAGAAGATGCTGAGAAAAGAACACGCAAATTTGACAGCCCTGGCATAGGGCAGAATAAATGCAACATTATTTCGAGAAAAGAAAACGCCATTAGTATATGCAATCGTGTGTGCAATACAATGCCCTGTGAGAACTTCTTTATGCTAGAAAATGTCTTTGGCGACTTGCAATGCCTTTTATGTTACAAGTCGTTCAAAGGAGGCTATAGATGTAATATTATTTTTTATTTATTTATTCGCTACTGTCTCGCTAAAAAAGTCTGCTTCAATTGAATAATGGCTTTTACATGACTGGTTAAAAATAAGGCTGTGCTCTTTGAATCGAGTGCAAGTTGATGGTTGATGAAATATGCCTAAAAAATTTAATTTTTGTTCAGTTGACCTACAAAGCATTTATTTTACCAGTCATAATGTTTTCCCATCAGTCTACACACTTATAAAAATTAATTTGCATCAAATCATTAATATCGGTAGTACAAGAATTTTATCAAATACCGCCCTTATTTAACAATGTGTAGGCTTAACAAGTGAAAGTCTAACACGTTCCAAATTTTCTACTCCAATCCAATATGCTGTTATTTTGGTTTAAATTTTCTACTGGGCTGCTCCCATTCTCTCGTTCTCACTCATACACTCACATTTTTCATTGTGGACACCCCAGTAGTAGGGTGACTCAAAGTACGGCGGAGTGGCTGGTGAGCAACGGTGAGAGCGCTAGCAGCCCGGCGGGTGACTCACAGTAACGGTGGAACAACGGTTGAGCAGCGGTGAGAGCGCTAGTAGCACGGCGGGTGACTCACAGCAACCGCGGAACAACGGTTGAGCAGCGGTGCAGCGTATACTCGTACTGCCTACTCGGCAAATGATGGAGCGGAGCGACCTAGCAAGAATCAGGCACCGCCGTTTCCATAGTCGCACTCTACATAAGTAGGGGCTGGAACGGGTCGGCGGTGTCCGAGGCTCAACCGGCCGGTGACAATTTAGGATGCCTAAAAGGCGTGCAATCCTAGTCAACCGGCGAGTTGAGTTGTACTTGGTTTGGCTTCATGGTACAATAATTACCAGGGACATAACAGTTATAAGTTTTATCGGACAAACGTTGAGAAACGTGAGAAATATTTTTTCCGTTGCCGATAAGAGTTATTTCCCAACGTTTATTTTTTACGTTGCCGATAAGAGTTATTATTGTGGCCGCTGTGGTGTAGTGGTAAGCAGTGCGCGCTTCCACTCCGCAGGCCTGGGTTCAAGCCCTGGTCAAAGAAACATCACACAAAATTGTAGAAAAAAGGTTTTTTCTTAACAGCGGTCGCCCCTCGGCAGGCAATGGCAAACCTCCTTCTGCCATGAAAAAGCTTCTCATAAAAATACAATCGCCGTTCGGAGTCGGCGTAAAACTGTAGGTCCCTCCCCTTTGTGTGACAACATCAAGGCGCACGCCACAAATCGGAGGATAAGCTCGGCCAAACACTAGCATGTGTGTAAGCGCCAATCTGTTCTTATTATTAATAAGAGTTATTTCCCAACGTTTATTTTTACGTTGCCTGATAAGAGTTATTTCACTGTCTCACTTTTATTTTCATCATCTTTATGTTCTTCTCCATCTTCATCAATATCCTTATAATGCAACGTTTATCAGACAACGTAAAAAATAAACGTTGGGAAATAACTATTATCGGTAACGGAAAAAATATTTCTCATCTAATAACTGTTATGGAACAACGTTTTCGTAAAATTTCAGAATTCGGCCAATGTTTTCAATTTGTAAATTCGAGATAACAGTTATTTTTGGTCCTTGATAATTACAGGTATTGTCTTCCCAGAGAGCGCATATTCCGATCTGCCTTATTTTGAAATTATCTGTGTTGCCTACACAAAAACCTTTCGCAGAGGTAAAAAGGGGATTTTTATTTATGTATTCCATAACAATCTCCAAAAATCAATTTCTCCTGAGAAAAATTTCTTTCTATGGAAATTCCATTGGTCTAAAATTAAACAATTGTTTAGTGAAGAGTCTTTTTTTAAATTTTTATTGCTCATTGAATATTTTTGCTGATTTAAAAGATTATTTAAATGTTTTATTCGAAAAAATATGCGGCATTTCTAAAATATTTTTTTAATTTTGTGCGAAAGTCAGATCGTCAAATATGTCAAAATTGTAGGAATGATTATCAAATAAATATTCACAGAATGTGTTGATGAATCTTGAGGAGAATATTGAGGTTTGTGAAATCAGAAGTATAGAAGCATATTCTGCGAACGGAGCGATATAGTCCTTGAGATGTTATTCCTTACGAAGACCGACATAACAAAATTAAAGTATTATGCGTACTCAGTTCGGATGAACTTGTCCGCAATGTCACCATTGTCACAGCCAGAATCCAACACATATTCCACTTTCATTGGGAGAGCCTCCGGTTTTAAACGCTTCCGCACTGAATTTGATTCCGAAAAATCGGTGCGGTCAAAATGGAGCTCACACAATTTTGCAGACTCACATAACTCTTGCTTTGATTTTTCGGAACATATTCACTGACCACGACTTATTTTTATGTTTAGAAAAAATAACGCAGTTTCAAAACAATCAGTTATGAATGTATATGCATATGCATATTAAAATTTCAATTTTAGTAAAACGAAAACTAAAAAAGTAAAAGAGTCAACACTGAAACAAGTCAAAATTAAAATAAGGGAGCACGAATTTCAGTGTGAAGCAAAACTCTCTGGGAAGACAATACCTTTAATAATTGTACCATGGTTTGGCTTGACCAGTCGGCCACAAATTGGCGTGCAAAAAGGCATAGCATGTAGCAAACCGATTGGTTAAGCCTAGCTAGTTTGGCTGGCCAGCAACAAATTAGCGCGCACGCCATGTAGTCACCAACCAGCAGCGTTGGCACTTTGCTACGATCGTAGTAAATTTGCTACGATTTTTCAAAAATTTTAAAATTTGCTACCCCACTACGCTTTATCCTGTCTTTACTACGCTTTTTATTTCATTCAATTTGTGAGCAGAAACAAGTTGTAAATCACTGTTTAAAAATTATGTAAACAGGCCACAGCTTCAAGATATAAGTGGGAACTCTTACTGCAAATTATCCAAGAGGAGTCTGAGTAACAACATCTACAACATAAATGGGTTAATATAAGCGGATATCGTATTGCGTGTCGGAGTATTTGCCATTTTCCACGAGGGATTCACAGAGACAAAATGCGGCTCAGCAGAGGCAAAAGGTTCAGTTCGCCTCATTGCAATTTTCTGTAAAAATCAATTGTCGACATTCTCGAAAAAAGTAAATTTTCACTTATAATTGACGAAAGTACTGAGAGAAAACACCACTGTGAAAGATAAAAATATAATATAATACAGAGATTATTTAGATATTACTTATAAAAGTACAAATGATATTGAAATTTCAGTCCTATATTTTTCTAAAACTAAAGTAATAACCCGTTTATATCTTTTGCTACGCAATCGGTTTCGTGAAGTGCCAACCCTGCCAACCCTGCCAACCAGTCAAGCCGGATACTCACCTAGCAAGACTAACTTCACTGCGCACTTGTTCAGCTTTTTATACCTGTTGCGCTGCTTGCTTGTTGAGAATTTGTCGTGTGCCGTCCCGAAGTATGCAGTTTGGCGAACGAAGTGGTTGGTGAGTCGCTTGGTGTACGGTGGTGTGTGTATGTATGTATGTATGTATGTAGTGTCTAGGTACGGTGGTCACGGTTGCCATAAGCTAAGAGAAAATGTTACCAAAAAATTCGATAATAATTACCAAAAAGTTACCAAATATATTAGCAGTAATTTGTTTGCCAAAAATAATGCGTGTTATGTTCACTCACATGGAACCTTTATGGAAAGTGTTTAGGGGCTTAGTTAGGTAAATTTTGTTGTGGGCGTGTAACTCTGAGCTAATTAAGGAGCATACACTAGTTCAGCCTATTCTTAACTGGTTTCCCTATTGGGTTTAGGCCAGACCAGTTTCGCCCAGGCTATTCCGGTTTATTCCATTACATGTAGCCTAGGGAAAACTAGTTTGTCCGAAAATCGGGTTTGGCCGGTAACATATATGTATAACATATTAAACTTCTCGTCGTACAATTATACTAGCGGCCGCTGTGGCTGAGTGGTTAGAGCTGCGTACTAAAACTCCGGAGGACCTGGGTTCGATCCCTGATTCGAGCAACATCTTCGTTAGAAAAAGTTTTCATTGAATGTGATGAACTTTTGGTGAATTTTTGTTTTCTGCTTTCCACTTTACTTTAAAAGTAATTTTTCAAATTTTTGGGGTGATTTTTCTATTGTTCGAAAAATTCGTTTCGCGAAATTACGCAAAAAGAAGCTGAAAATCGAAACTTGCAAATATTTGCAATCCGCGCGAAGAGATCGAATAATATATTCGGAAACTGCTTGAAATTCTCTAAAACACTCATCTTATTTCCAGATCTGACGAACCGGTACTTACATTTCTTTTACTAATAATCCAAAGCATGTGCATATCCAAGTCTATTTTTGATGAAATTAAAAAAAATACAAAATTAAGGATAAGTATCTTTACGTGAAAATCCATAACATTCATAGAATCGATTAGAATTGAAAAAATAACACTTGCTATTGAACTGTCTCAGCCAAAACGCATCTAAACTCTATTGCTTCTTTGGAAATAAACCGTTCGTTGAGAGAGGGGGTGAGTAAATTATGTGACAATTTCTATTCACAACTTTTACTTTTCCCTCTATAAGCTATGTATGTTTTTCTATCAACTATTATCATTACTTTTTCCGAGCACAACATTCTCAGGTTGTACCAACGGTCTCAACTGTACGGCTTGCTTTTGATGATCTTTCAAAGCGTTTGGAAAGTTACCAAATGAAATTAAAAGTTACCAAGTTACCAAAGACAAAAAAATTTACCATTTTTGGTAATAAATTACCAAAATGGCAACCGTGATTGTATGTACATACATACACCGAACATGTTCCGCAGAAAACATTCAATGCTTGTCTCGTGGTAAATAACGGTAGATGTTATTGCGACGCTTGTACACTTTTTGGAAGTTCCTTTCGTTGTTATTCAGTGCTATTTTTACGTTTTAAGCATAAAGACCTCGATATGCAGAGTCAGGCCACTAAAAAGCACTCTGCTGTGCCGGTTGATATAAAAAAATTAATTGCAAAGTTAAAACTCGAAGGAAAGAGTTACGATGAAATACCTGCAATTGTTGGCAGACCACGTGCTACCATTTTGGCCGTGAAAACGTATGAAAAGAATGGCACATTTATAATAGCAAAAGGTTGAGGACGAAAAAAATTATTAAATGAGCATGACGGGCGAGTAATAGAACGAATGGTGAAAGCTGACCCAAAAATTGGAGCAAATAAGATTGCAGCAAATCTTGAAGAAACTGGGGGACCTAAAATCTAAGGGATACAACGGGCTCGTTTCACGGAAAAAGGCATTTATATATCAGCGAAGAATGCACTAAGGCAATTGGAGTAAGCGAAAACCTACGTTGATGAGCCAGAAGACTTTTGGAAATATGTCATATTTATGGACGAGAGTAAATATAATATTTTTGGGTCGGATGGGAAAAGATTTGTATGGAGAAAAGCGAAGCGGCTAACGGAGTAGGGAATCTTGTATTACTATGGATAGATTTAAATATTTATCTATTTTCAAGCCAAGTGCCCAGAAACTTGGTCCCGGCTCTGATTTCAAGGTGATGCAAGACAATGACCCCAAATATAATTCAGAGCTTATACGAACTTATTTGCTCTACAATTGTAAATCTGTGCTCCTACATACCGCCCAGTCTCCGGATTTGAATCCGATCGAGCATTTGTGGGATGTTTTGAAAAAAAAATTAGCAAGCACACAATTACAAACAGAGAGCAATTGAAGAGGATTATTGAAGAAGAATGGCAAAATATTTCTCCAGACGCAACAAAAAAGTTGGGTTTTCTATGAAAAGTAGACTCAAGAGTGTAATTGATGCGAAAGGATACCACACATCCTATTAACAACTTTTTAATTATGATGATTGATGCAAAATCTTGAAGATAATTACTTTTTTGTTATTTTTGTCATGAATATAAAATTTTTCTTGTTGAAGTTTTTGTTGTTGTTGTCACTTATAAGTAAGAAATTAAATGCAATAAAAATTTCCAAGATGCATTTCTTAAGACCACGGCTGGTATGTTTTATTTTCCAAATTTAGTGTTGTATTTACAATTTTTTGATGCATACATACTTACGTGTAGACAAATATCTAAACATTTCCTGCAAAAATGTGACCAATCCGGGAGGGCTCGGGGATTAATCGCGAAGAGTATACTAACAGCTGCTCCCTTTTGTTTCAGCATGCCATTTGAATAGACGAATTGTTCCGCTTTCTATTTGAACGAGATGGTTCTGGGTGCAGACGGCCATGCGTGTAGGGAAAGCTTTTGATCGCCATTCAGCAGGGAGTGGCCAAAAATGATTCTTTTGCATCCGGTTCAAGCAGCTCACGACTTCCGGTATTAACACCAATTAACCCCCATTTGGAAGCGAGCTAATGTGAGAGGACAAACCCCCAGAAATGGGTTGTGCGCTGAGCTTAGGACCCGCCACGTAAAGAGAACCTACCATACAAAGTTAAAATAAAGCATCGGATGAGACCTCTTCCTTTGATGACGACCAAGGCGAACCTACACTGTACTACGATTTGAAAGCATGCATCTGAAGTGTCCGGATGCTTACTCGGGAAAGTGGCTTCGCCCGGCTGGTTGATTTGCTCGAGAAGACTAAGACTGACATCTCCGCCATCCAGGAAATGAACGCAGCAAGGTAGAAACAAGTAAAGTAGCCTACGTTCGGGTGAAACCGAACATGAATTACCCGGTGAACATATTAAATATAGTTTTTCACCTTTCTACCCCATGGTTTTCCACCTATTTCAAACAATTTGAAGGTCGTCTCGAGACTTGCAGTTGGATCGTGCAGCCGCTGCGACGAATGCTCTCAAGGTAAAAACTCCATCCTTCTGACAGCGCTATTCCTTTTCTGGTCTTTAGTGGTGCAAGAAGGGGAAAGCCGCTGCAGTATTTGCAACTTCAGAGGGACCTGAAGCGGAAGTATTACAAACAGTTCACGAGTGTGAAAGGGGCAGCTATGAGGCGTTGATGGGTGCCGTGAAAAGACGTTATGGTAGCGAGCAAAGGGAGCAGATTTACCAGGTGGAACTGGGGGGCCGTTACCAAAAGCCAACGAAACTTTGCATGAATTCCTCTCCGAGATCGACAGATCGACTTATTTGGCTATTGGAGATGCATCTTGTTAGCACCTTGAAAGAGTAAAAGTTCAAAGGTTCATAAACGGAATGCGGGACATGCATACCAAGCGGGCGACCTATGCGAATCAAAAACCAACGGAGTATACCACTAGTCAAACGTGAAGCTGTCAGCGAGGTCATAAAATAAATGAGCGAATGTGGTGTGATTGAACCATCAGCGAGTCCATGGAGTTCGCCGGTAAAACTTGTGAAGAGGAAGGATTGCCAAATGTTATTCTGCGTGGCCTACCGAAAATGAAATGCCCAGCATACATAATACGCTGGACTCGTTGTCTGGCACAAAGTGGTTCTCAATACTCGACCTGAAGAACGGTTATTGGCAAGTGGAGGTAAGTGGCGAGGATAAGGAATGACAGCCTTCAGCGTTGGAGATGATCTGTGGCAATTCACGGTGCTGCCATTTGGATTATGCAACGCTCCTGTTACTTTTGAAATACTTATGCACCATATGCCTAAGGGACTGCCTTGGAAAACATGTTTCGTGTATCTAGACATCATCGTATTGGGTAAAAGCATTGAGGAACACAGGAAGAGTTTGAAAGAAGTTTTCCAGAACTACTTAGGACACAATGGGACGACGGAGGGCGTCTGCACTGCTGAGACGAAGAAAGAAGAAGAAGTAAAATATTGGCCAAGACTTAGGAACTTTGTACTGAATTTCGCCAGCGTTGCTGATAGCCTTCATGAGCTCGCTTGGAAAAATAGAACCTTAGAACAGGAGCCTGTTTTCGCAGGAAATTGATGGGCGCGGCAAGGTATTATTATAACCGGTCGATGAGAAAACCAGAGACGGACTACTGCGCAACTCGGAGAGAACTGCTAGCGTTGATGGAGTACATAAAACATTTCCATAAGTACCTCTATGGGCGTTTCCGAGTTCGGACGGATCATGCAACGCTGAAAGGGCTAATACAGTTCAAGAAATCAGATGACAGCTAGCTCGGTGGATTGAGACACTGCAAAGTTATGACTTTGCTATCGAGCACCGCAAAAGAAGTATCCATGGAAATGCTGATGCCATGTCCCCTTAGGGTATTTACAAGCGTCGTAATGTCTTAAATTCGTAAACATTTTCTATGTGAAATAACGGTTAAAATGATTATAGGGGATTCGTAGCGTACTCGTATAATAAGAGCTAATTATATATTTTCCATCGGTTTAAAAACAAATCCTCTAAAATAATTGCAACGGTTATTGTGCATTGGAAAACTTTACGAATTTAAGACATTACGACGCTTACGACATTTTGTGAATACCCTAACTGCTCAAAAGCCCAGGCCAAAGAAGACATCATAGATGTTCGGCTTATGACAATAACACATGCGGAAGAGCAGGACGCAGAACAACTGCGAAAGCGTCTGCAGGAAGATCAGGTATTTGAACTTTTTATGACTGGAAATGGACAGACGATCAAATAACAGCTTAACGGCTGTTTTTTTTTTTTATGAGATATGGAAAAGTGAGAATTGCCAAAGCTGCAGCAATCTAATAGTAGTTCCAAGAGTAAGAGTTCCGGACGTTCTCAAAGACCTCCAAAATGGTCCCAGTGGAAGGAACCTGGGAATCTCGAAGACTCTGGAGAAATCAACCAGAGTTTCTAGTGGGTTGGTTGTCGTCAATCGTTAGTAGATTGTATTGTTAACTGCAAGGAGCAGCAAAAGGACCGAAATCCAGTAGTCCGCCAAACGAGGTTTCAGGCAGGGCGACTCCCTTTCGAGGGATTTCTTTAATCTTATGTCGGAGAAGATGGTAAGAGCTGCAGAACTGAACCACTCAGCGGTAGCAGCTGCGACTTAACGTCTTTCCGAACGACGCACAGTGTGGAAATTGAGTTTTTTTCGTGACAAAATCTAATATCTCAACAACGAGAGCAGCTAGCGAAATAAATTTAACAGAATTTTACAGATGTTGAGATCGAAAATTCAGAAGAAATAATTTCTTTAGATAAGAAGATTTCCTTGAAAATTATTTCTTTGGATAAGAAGATTTTCTTGAGTAGGAGGTTTTAAATTTTTTTTACTTTTTTGACCTGTAGCAATGAACTTTTTGAAAAGTTTTAAACATATATTTTCGCTTTTCTTGCGTTGAGGAATCAATTTCCACGGTTGTAAGAGCCGAAAAACGAATTTTTTTAAAAGTTCATTACATGCTGTTTTTAGGTCAAAAAAGGCAAAAAAAATTAAAAATGTTACTTTCGAAGTTCATCCCCAAGGCTACATTGATTAAAAAGTTACCTTGCCGTCGAAAAGATCTTAAAAAATAAAATGTTTGATTTTTTGTCTTTTTTTACGTTAAAACAGCACGTAATGAACTCTTAAAAATATATTTTAAATGCGGTTTTCAGCTCTTGCGACCATGGAAATTGATTCCTTGTTTTCAGGTCAAAGAAGGAAAAAAAATTTAAAATCTTCCACCTTTGAAGGTAATTTGTAAAATCAAGGTAATCTTTTTATCCAACAAAACTATTTCAGCGGAATTCTTTATCTCAAAGACTAAGTTCTCGATCTCGATATATTAGATTTTGTTACGAAAAAAGTTCAGTTTTCACATTGTGCGACGATGTCCTACTTGATAATGAAAATCAATAAGGTACAAATTCACCGTACGAAAATGTATGTTAAATTTAAAAAGAGGTCCTAAAAACCGTAAATTACAGACTGTTTAAAAAACTAATTAGGTTTTGAATACAAAACCTTACACTCAGTAATTCTGAGATTCTCGCTACACAGCACTAATGTCCACTTTTCTACTTCGTTTTCCCTCCACTTCAACTTTAATGTACATCATATGTACCTTCATTTTTACATTATTGTATGCATTATTTTTGCTTCCACTGCTCATCTTCTTTTTCGTACACATGTAAGTAGTACATTCATACTTACAAAAAAAAAGACATTTGTACAATTAAATGCTAGTAGTTGCGACATAACTTCCGGCACTTTTCGTGCGTATGCGCAAAGGTAGTCGTAGTTTCAACGTT
>JAPVRG010258323.1:0-12766 GCA_029783565.1 Rhagoletis cerasi
AGCGAGCGATTTGCATGCGGCTCAGCTAGAAGTCAGAGTTATTGTTGCTTATAAATAAAAGCGACAAGAGGTACGCAAGATGTGCTCGGTTTTGGTTTTGTTTAATCCCTTTTATAAAAGTTACACTTATGGTTGGGTGAATTTAGTTTTAATTAAAGCAAACGTTAACTAGATGGGTGAAGAGTAGTGAAAGTTGCTTTGACATCACTATTGGCTATGAATCGCGATAAAAGAGAAGTGTAAATGGCGGTTGTAATTTGAAAGCCTAATGCCGCTTAGTTTAAATTTTCACCATTAAGAAATATTTCCTAAAAACGTTTTCTTTTAGAAAACCCTTTTTCAAGATCTGTATAACGCCAAAGATTGAAGATTCTCACGATATCCACAATTATTTTTTCGTTTTTCTTGTGTAACAGCGATGGGCGAAATTGTATTTGCCAAATACTATGTACTAAGTAGAAAAGGATTTAAGTTGTAGTAAATAACACAGGTCAAGGTGACTCATGCTCATGAGATCAGAGTAGTGGTTTCCTATAGATTTTGGGTCACTGAATCCAAATCTGAGCACAGAATTGCTCGATCTCATCAGGTTTTTTAAATATCCTAACCTAAAAGTGCGAAAAATTCGATTTTTGTCTATATTTGAGGTTATGTAGCGGCTCGACATTTGGTTTTTTCAAAAAACTGTATAATATACAGTATATTATACTACTTTAAAGTATAGGTCTTACTCTTTCAAATGCCGTTGAGTTTGCTCAAATATCTTCGCTAAGATACGCAATTTTAAAGTTTTGAAGTTGTATGAATTTCCCCAAACTCCCAAACCCCAAACTCTCAAACCCCAAACTCCCAAACTTTTAGCTATTTCAAATTAGTTTATATAACATTTTTAAGTGATTAGCCAAAAAAATACGTTATTTAAATTCTGTAATTCTAACGGTAGCGCTTAGAGATTTTAACTCAAATTTTTTATTAATCAAATTACAAATTTTATATTAAAAATCCTAAATCTGCAGACTCTAAGTTGTAGTTGATAAACCTGAAATTCAAATTATCAAAATATCAAAATTCAATATCAACTACAAAAGTGTAAGCTTAAAGAAATACAGTCCAAAGACCTCAAAAAAAAAGCTGCGAAATTCATACAACTTCAAAACTTTAAAATTGCGTATCTAGCGAAAAAAAAGATATTTGAGCAAACTCAACGGCATTTGAAAGAGTAAGACCTATACTTTAAAGTAGTATAATATACTGTATATTATACAGTTTTTTGAAAAAACAAAATGTCAAGTCGCTACATAACCTCAAATATAGGCAAAAATCGCGTTTTTCGCACTTTTAGGTTAGGATATTTAAAAAACCTGATGAGATCGAGCAATTATGTGCTCAGATTTGGATTCAGCGACTCAAAATCTATCGGAAACCACTACTCTGATCTCATGAGCATGAGTCACCTTGACCTGTGTAATCAAGTACTATTTACCTAATTATTTTGCATTCTCTTTAAGGAAATGTATTGTACTTAATTTTTGCATAGAACTAAATACTGAGACCACTGTGGTGTAGTGGTAAGCAGTGCGTGCTTCCACTGCGCAGGGCCTGGGTTCAAGCCCTGGTCAAAGCAGCCTCGCAAAAAATGTAGAAAAAAAGGGGTTTCTTAACAGCGGTCGCCACTCGGCAGGCAACGGCACACCTCCGAGTGTATTTTTGCTATGAAAAAGGTTCTCATAAAAATACAATCGCCATTCGGAGTCGACGTAAAGCTGTAGGTCCCTCCCCTTTGTGTGACAACCTCAATGCGCACGCCACAAATTGGAGGAGAAGCTCGGACAAACACTAACATATGTGTAAGCGCCAATGTAGTATTATTATTATTAAATACTGAGTAGAAAAGTAATTAGTTGCTTTTACTTAACGAAATAACGAAATAATAAAAGCTTGTATAAAGAACATTCCCGAAAAAATTACCAAAATTTCGACAATAATGCCGAAAAGTAAAATACGGAAATACGAAATATTACGGGGAATAGGAATAAAGACATTTCATTTCGGAATAATTAGGATAAAATAGGATTTTTGCATTGGCTTTTGTTTTGTGGTTATAATCTACATACCAAAAGTTCCCATCGATCCAAGTGCCCCTAGAGATGCTACGAGGGGTCAAAGATCACAGAAACTTTTTTTTGCGAAAGTCTAGTTGACGGCAACTTTGGTCAAAAGTTTTGTTTACCGAGTGTGTATAATACATAGGACATTTCCTACAAAAATCTTATATATAAAAAAGGCCCTGTGTGGCCGTTGGCATGTCCTTTATATATGTACTCGGAAACTGCTCAACCGATTGAGTTCAAATTCATAGCATATGTTCGGACTGGTGTCTATTATGCTGGTGTCTATTTACGGTAGGTGGCGCTGAAGTCGAGAAATCTCTAAAACCCGTATTTACCGTCCGATTTGATACAAATTCAGAACATGTATTACCCTTATGCGTAGAAAAACATTCCTCTGAGAATTATCCCGATAGGTGGCGCAGGAGTCGAGGTATCTCTAAAAACTGTATTTGCAGTCCGAAATGATCCAGAAGGTGGTGCTGGAGTCGAGATATCTTTAAAATCCTTATTTACAGCCCAGCTTGATTCAAAGTCAAAACACGGATCAGCCACATAAATATAAACAAATGGAATTATAGGTGGTGGCGCTGGAGTCGAAATGTCTGACAGATGTCACTGGAATCAAATTTTGAGCGTATATTAATAAGGCAAATGAAAAAAATTTGATCCACAATTTTTTTGGGTTTGCTTGAAGAGAAATATTTGGAAATAGACAAGACTCATTCATAGGCTCATTCAAGTTGGTATGATCACTCCTATTCGAACAGAAAATGATGCTTATGACCGCGATTTGCGGCGTGAAAGAAGTTATGATCCGCGAGATTTGGAAACATATCTCGGAGCAAACTTATGCTCGGAACAATTTAACGACAGCAAGCGACAGGCAGCATCTGCCAAACCTTAAATACACACGTTCTCATGGACACAATTATTTTGACGACAGTACGACGTCATGGCTGCGAGACGGCAATTGTCGACGTCGCCAAATTAAATCTATTTCAAATTTTGCCGTCGACAATGAGTACATGTAGTGCTGCCACTAAACTATGAAATGTAAAAATTTTCAAGGCTTTAACAATCATAAAATAACTGCTATATTAAATGTAATAACAATTGATCACAAAAAATTTAACTTTGAGCAAGATATTTTTATATTATAGAAGTGAAATATGTAAATGTGGTAACAACGAAAGTATGTACTTCCATTAAAATCAGCTGTTTTCTATGTCGCTGACGTCTCCAAAATTTTTAAAAAGCTGGCTTTAGGATGACATCTGCAGACAAGAAAATTTCGCTGTCGCTACGTCGCACAATGGGACTACAGCGGCCAAAAATAATAAAAGCGGACTCACTAATTCTAAAAAAGCAGCTATGCAGATTCATTGAAAATTATCGAACTAAACCAAATAAAAACTAGTTTTTGCTAAAAGTTCATATTTGCGGTCATGGGACGAGTTCAAAGTAGATACAACGAAAAAAAATAATTTTGTAAAAAAAAATTTTAATTTTGTTGCAAGTACTTTAAACTGATTTTTTTACGTGTGCGGAGGTATACTAAGCTAGTCCGATTGAGTACAAGTTTTTTAATATATACTTGGATTCTGCCAACGTTGTTTTTTTTTGACACTTACGAGTTACTGTTACTTAAATATTACAATAATTTCAAATTAAAGATTTGATCTTGTAAAAAATTTGTTGGCTTATTATTAAAAAGTTTCGCAGACTTCATTTCCAATTTGTTATACCAAGACGAGGTGCAAGTATGTTAATTACGTTCAGAAATTTTAAGCTGCAAGAAGCCGCAATTTGATATTTTATTGATCTTTTCTCAGTGCCATCTTGAATAAAAATTTTTGAACTTTTTGATGTGTGGCTGACTTCAAAGAATTTGGATCGGCGAAACCAAATCGAAACCATCGTAAGGGAAGGAAAGTATGAAAAAGGAATTAATATTGATGACAAGGAAATTGGCTTGCTGGTTACCAAATTCTCAAAAAAGTGATCGGAGAGCCACCGCATTAAATGCGTATTTAAACGCAGGAATTGTGATTGGCTGAACACAGAGTTTAGCTTTCAAAAGCAAGATGAACATGTGGAGCCAAATAAAAGCAGGCGAAGACATAATGTTTGTTATAAGGAGGATTCCTTCAGAACCAAAAGGCGAAGGGTTAACGAATTTATATAATCCAGAAGAAGTGTTGAAAGTTGCAAGAAAAACACAAAATTCAATGGAGCAGACTGGCTTAAATGTAGTGGCTAAAGCATTTTGCCCATTTTGCAGCTCTATTATGTATTATGAGATTTCGCTTTTATTGCAATTAATGTGTGTTAATAAATTTTAAATGTACTTGAGTTCCCTTCTAACTTATTTTATTTTAAAAGAAAATGTAAACAAAAAACATGAAAAAAAATTTTTTTTTCAAAAGCAACGCTAATTTTAAATGAAAATTGAAGTACCCAAGGTCCAATTTGGTTTTTTTTTTCAATATCACAGCATGTAAGTCTTTTAAAAATGTGTATACAATTTAGTCGAAATATCTTCAGGTGTTATCTATGGTGTTATATTTTTTTCGTATTTTTTGCATGGTAGGTCGGCGTGTCCGTTGTCCGATTTTGCCTGTTTCTGGTATCCAGTATAATATTGTATTAAAAATGACGTGTGCAAAATTTTATTGCTCTAGCTCAATTCCTTCTATTTTTGGCCGCACTTAGTACTGGGACGTCCCACTGTGCGTCGTGAAGTTGCACTAGTCAAAGTGCTTATACATTTACCTCTATTGCAATGTGAGCAGAGAACTGTGAATAACGGTGTATTAGAAGCAATTAGAAGTCAAACTGGTGGAATGTATTTTATTGGTGCACTCGACGGAGCAGGAAAGACGTTTTTGATTTCGCTGATTTCGACAAAGGTTCGATCGGAACAAAATATAGCATTGGCCATTGCATCTTCAGGTAAAGCAGCAAAACTTTTGGATTGTGGTAGAACGGCGCATTCGGCGCTTAAACTACCACTGAACTTACATTTTTCCGAAATAAAAACCTGCAATATCAAGAAAAATTCTGCCATGGGAAAAGTGTTGCAGACGTGTAAAATCATAGTGTGGGATGAATGTACTATGGCCCACAAAAGATTTCCGAGATAATACGTAATTTTTTGAGGAGCATTGGTTCTATAAGCCGGTGACTTTCGCCAAACTCTGCCCGTAATTCCGCGTGCAACACCAGCCTACGAGATAAACGCATGTCTGAAATCTTTCACGCTTTGACAACAGGTTCGACTATTAACCAACATGCATGTGGTGCTAAAACGTAACCCATCAGCAGATAAATATACGAAACAATTATTGGATTTAGGCAATGGAAAAATGCCGGTTGATAGGACAACCAACTGTATCACTTTTAATCCTGATTTTTGCAAATTGACAAAATCGATTGAAGAACTAATAAAATGTGTATTCCCCAATATTGAAATTAATTTCATAGACCAAAAATGGTTATGTGAAGGAGCATTGTTGGTTGCTAGAAACATTGTGTCTGATAGTGTCATGAAAGACGAGGATGTTCTCAATTACCGAGTTGAATTCCTAAATTCTCTCGGGTTGCCGGGCGTTCCCCCTCCTGTGCTGCACTTAAAAATTGGTGCACCTCTTATTTTACTTCGTAACATTGGTCCACCAAGGCTATGTAATGGCACTCGACTTTCAGTACAAAAATTGTATGCTATAATTATAACTTGAAAATATAAATGAGAGGATGAACTCCTGTCTTAAATTCTTTTGATACCAACAGGTTTGCCATTCGATTTCAAGCGCCTATAGTTTCCTGTACGATTGGCATTCGCGATGACGATTAGCAAAGCGCGTGGATTAAACTTAGAAAATCGATGTTTTTCGCACGAGCAGCTGTACGTTGCATGTTTCCACGTGGACCGATTTATTTGTTTACGCTCGGGATGGGAGGACAACGAACATTGTTTATTCGAGAGCTTTACTATAAGTTTTAGTTATGTGTTCATTAAATAATTTCATATAATATACAAATGTACATATATATGTATGTACATAAACATATTCAATCATGATCGCAATCTCTCAATTTGTAGGGTGTAGCGAAGCACGCCGGGTCAGCTAGTATTACATAATTTTTTTCGTAAAACTAACGGATTTCGGAAAAAATCATGTAAAATGTAGGCTTTTTGATTTTTAAAATGCCTGCGATGACGAACGACACACCATTGAATAGACTTTAGGGAAAATAATCTAATTTTATGAAAGCATAAAATGCTTTCCGCTTTTTTCGTAAAAGTGACCGTTAACAAGTTTTACGAGACTTACCCTTGTGATTAAGTGAAACAAGTACAGGCGAATGGTCAGATGACAATTCAAAGCATGACTTGCACGATACTGCACTAGGTGATACGCCTTTAGTGCCGCAGATATCAATTACATACGGGATTTTGTTTCTGTCAGTGGGCCAGTATGTGAGTGCCCCAGAAGAGAGTGGAAGTAAATTAAGTTTCCTTATAGCGAAGTGTAACTGACGCCCTCTGGGATAAGATTTTTCATAGCAAGAATACAATCCGGTACTTCGAGTCGAAGGTTTGCCATTGCCTACCGAACAACGAACGTTTTGAAGAAAAACTTTTTCCATTGCACACACCAGAGTTCGGATCTGGATCCTTATGAATGTTAGTTTGTACAAACCTTTAATTATTCGGATACGTCATCTAAATTGTACTTCGTTAATACTGTAAGAAAAAATGAGTGATTTAAAAGTCACTGCCCTTGACGGATTTTAATTCAAGACGCATTTGTTGTACTCGAAAGTGGTGTAAATGGTTTTAAACATCCTAAGCTGCAACAATTTATAGTAAATTAAATAAAATGAAAATATTTGTCCATCTCGATGTACACTTAGTCCTGGGTGTATGTATGTAAGGTCTGTTTAATATAGCGAAATAAATAAAAACCATTATGCATCCTGTTAAATGTCGGTTGATTTGATTCACCACGTGCAAGCTTTGTTAAATTTCCACAGTACATAAGCAGTGGCAGTATTTCTTATCTCTTTGTATGAATAAGAGTCCTTTTCGTATACATACCTTTTGTTTCCCTCCTTTTCACATTCCTTAAACATCAATTGTCCACAGTTATTGTGTGAATTCATTGCATTCATTGAATGGTTGTATTGGTTGCAAAGGTGCGAAGGTTTCCACATGCTTATTGTTTGGAATCGTTTGCGGCAAAATTTGGTACTGCATAAGAGTGAGAAATATGAGAGCTGCAAAACGAGGAAAATGAAAAATTTAAAAATAATCTCGGGTCATTCATGTTTGTGAAATAAAAATCATTGGAGCGCGACAAAATGTGTGGCATCATTACACAAAAACAACAATAAAGAACACTATTGAAAGAGCAAAAACCAAACAAACAAAGAAACACGCGGCTAATTCGATTGCGACAACACCGAGAGTAATGTGTTGGCCAACAATGGCCAGCCGCGTCAACAGCAACTACAAGCCCAAAGCATTCCTTCCTTCAACATTTATTGTTATTGTGCTTCCGTTTCCGCTTTTATTGAGAGTAGATGAATAGCACGCAGCGCAGTCGCAATCATCGTTGGCGTTCTTCAATTTGCTTCCCCACAAGCACCTACAAAAGCTCAAGCTCAAGCTGCTAACAAACACAAAATGAGCTGCACAAACACAATCACAACTCGCATTGTTTATGCAGTTATGTGTGTGTGCATTTACTGTTTGATATCAAATATTGGCCAGCTCCTATTGTCACGGCGGTAAAGGAAGCGCGCTAACCAGCGTCGGTGCTATTGGCCAACCAATACAAACATAAATGGGTGGGCTGGTGAGGAAGAAATAGAGGCAAGCCAGTTGAAAGGAAGGGGAAACGGGTGAGTAATAATGTTGGTGCAAACTGAAAATAAAGAATTTTATGTAGATAATATTTAAAGCTTTTATTTTTGAAAATATAAAAATATATAAATAT
Organism: Rhagoletis cerasi; assembly: GCA_029783565.1. NCBI lineage: Eukaryota > Metazoa > Arthropoda > Insecta > Diptera > Tephritidae > Rhagoletis > Rhagoletis cerasi. The sequence goes on from JAPVRG010258323.1 coordinate 8,114, forward strand.
ACGAATATAAACATGTAGACACATTAGAGCGTCTCGCCTTACAGGCGAAATAAAAAAAGTTCTCTGTACACCCCCTCATATGAAGTGTTTTTGAAAAACATTTACAAAAATAATAAAAAAATTTTTTTTGGACAATTCTAATAGTCGTCCAATACATGTTTCTTCATATCTTCGGCATTTATAGTCGTATTTTACAGTATGATACACCAATGCTTTTGTCTCAAGGAGGGGGTTTTTCCTCATTGACCTCATGTTCTCCATAAAAAAAAAGTTGGTTGGCGAACTTTTTTTTTGCCTGTAAGGCGATACGCTCTAATTTTTTTATGGAGCACATGAAAACCCCCTCCTCGAGACAAAAAAATTGAGGCATCACACTTTAAAATCCGACTATAAATAAAGAAGACTAGCGGACCCGGCGAACTTCGTCACGCTCAAAATTAATTTTTTTGATTGAAATATTTTGTTGCAATATTTTCACCAACAATTCACGTTCATGACTTCAAGTGGCACATTTATATGCTCTGATTATGGAGTTTTGGACATCAGAAGAAATTTTCAAATTTTAACAACGTGACTATTTTTGACATGTATGTGGGCTTCCCCTCTTCTAAATGAGGTCTCAGTCATTGAATTTGATAAAATATTAAGGGAGATATCGTTTAGTAACAGAAAAATACCTTTTAGAAATAAGTATATAGATATGAAGAAAACTGTAATTGGGCGACTACTAGGGTTGTCAAAAAAAAAATTTATTATTTTTTTTTAAATGCTTTTCAAAAACACTTCATATGAGGGGGTGTACGGCGAACTTTTTTTTCGATACGGTCTAATGTGCATATACCATAATTTGAGAGCAATTCTTACCTGCTTGGAGGTTACGACATTATCAGCTAACAACAAATCAAGATCATATTTTCATAATTTTTTATGGTTGCCAGCTTTATCCGAAGTGTTTTTAGAAAATGAAATATACACTAAATCCTTCTTTCTCTTGTTTGGCACTGTAACCGCCTAAGTTTCGACAGTGTACTACTTTCACCCTGCGAAATATTTAATCCAAAATAATGATACAAGAAAAAACATCCGAAGCCTTTATAGACCGGCTATATTTGAAGTTTCAAGTCTCTAGCTCATCGGGAAGTTGGTTAAAAATTTATTGCAAGATTTGATTACAGACAGGTGAAACTTAATGCTTGTAAGAAGGGAAAACTTAGTAATTTTTAATAATATTTATTTCATTTAGTACTTAAATTTACAATTAGTGCATTATACTTCATAAAAAGTAATGTTGCTGCCTTTTCAGGTTCCAGCCTGTTTCTTAAAGGGTCGTAAGTCAAACCTGCGCTACTAAATAACCAGTTAAGAGGACTTTTAGTTGTATTTATACTTTTTTATTGCGGTACAATAATAACTCTTTTTTGAGAATGGCATCGGAGCTGTTAGTGTCGAGCGTATCGTCCGGGCTTTCATCTTCACTTGATATTTGCTTAAAATAATTTAGAAAATATGTTATTTCAGATCCAAGTACATAATCATAAATAATGCAATAGAAAACAGTCTCAATTTTTGCTTTCATATTAAAACTACAATGATGTTGCCATCACTAAGTTTTCCAGCACATGAAAATGTAACTGTCGAATTAACAAATTGGCAGTTCATAGCAGGCAATATTTATCAATATTACAGCTCCGATAATTTTTGCTTTCAATAGGTAATATGCTGTTTTCCATTGGCAATATATTGTCTGTTAAAATTATTAAGATACAAAAAATTTGCCTATGGTGTAACGTGGCAGTTCATCCTATTCGTTAATTAGTGCCCACAATTTCTTGTCACGCCACGGCTTGCACAACATGAAAACTAACCCGAAAGCTCTTCGTTTACGAATTTGAATGCGAATAATTGCAACATCCCTGCCCCATATAGATTTTGGCAAACCCCTATAATGTCACCGACGATGGACTGCATGTATCCACCAGCCAAGAAACGCAATGTGAACAGTAGCTGCACTTCGTGTGAGAGATAACGTTGTCTGTAAACAACAGAAATAAGAAATATTACTCATGATACAAAAAAGAAGGTAGTTTAAATAAACAACTTTTTGACAAAAAATAAGTTTTTTGAAGTTTCATAAATTGTAAAAATTTTCAGCTGCCTTGCCACATTGATAATAGCAAAACAATACATCAGAGGATTTTATGTTGTGCGTTTATGATAAGTTTAATACGATTTTAAATATAAAATCAGTGTGCATCAAAATATTTTTAGTTATTCCGAGCTGCCTCTTACATAAAAACCAGTAAAAATAAAACATATTTTGTGGCACATATGTTTTATTTTTACCGAACTGTTTTATAAAAAAAAAAAAAAATTGCAATAATTTGCATCTTATGTGGATGCTGCTTGTGGTCATAAATGAATAGTTTCAGGCATATACATATGTTTATGTGCAGCGATTCATCTTTATCTAAAAACTCAGAGAATCCAAAAAGTGGTACTGATCCCACAGTACAGTATTTTTAATAAAGGAAAATACATTAGGTACGCTACATAAAATTTAAGTGCAAGATTAATGCCGGTATTTAATAAGCAGTCTCTAGTCACTAATAGAGACTTCGTGGTGAACATCGATCTGGTATCCTTGAGCATGTCACAAGAAGAATAATATGGATTAAAAGATAATTGCTTTCTATTTTACTATAAAAAAGGGAAAATAAAGCGAGGAAATATTGGTTGAACAATTTCATTAGGAAATACACCTAAATATTTTAATATCATTAAAATTAAATGAAATTCAAAAACAATAAAATTAAAATTGTTATAAGAAAATCAAATTAAAAAAAGATATAAAAAATCTTCCGCTGTTCGAGGACTCGTGCTCGGATCTCTCGAATGGCACGCTAGGGTTTTACTGACTGGGTCAATGCTGTTGTTGGATCATCGTTAGCAAAATACGTAGATAAATGCAATCAGCTGACTGTCTTTGTTTGTTTTCACAAATATACATAGCTGCTAGTGAATCTGGTAGCATGATTTTGATAAGATGTCATAAACTTATTAAAAGTCAAGTGGTGAGCAACAACGAATGCCAGCAATTGGAACTACCTTCTATTTTTGTATCATGATATTACTTAATACAGCATCTGGTTCATTTGTTGTACTGGTTGTGATTCGGAAGCGAGAGAGTTAAAATCGTCCTGCGGTGTACTTTTATTCGTTCCAATATAATGTATAATCGTCTGGTCTTCCTCGTAAATGCATTCAACACGGTCAATTCAGTACATTGGTTTGAGTTAGGCACGCAAATATCTCTCCTAAAATGGATAAAAAAAGGATTAAAAAGGGATGATTACAAACTAAGAAACCGTTTCGATTTCTTACCTGTATGCATATATGTAATACTTCTATATTGCCAGTGCCGTATGCTCACAATGTGTTTTTATTCCGAAATCAAAGAGAGACAACATATTACGATTTTTGTGTCAGTTGTAGAATACGTGTGTACTTTTAAACTACTACACGGAAAAAAGTGTCAAATCATCACAGGGTCGGCTCAATGAATTTAATATTTTTTTGGCCACTTTTTGCGGTAAATTTTTGAAACCTTTCGCTATAATGATATCGAATACTAGTGCTCATATGCCTGGATCATACTTACCACAACCAAAACCTTCAGACAAAAGTGGTTCTTTCGGAATAGCTATTTTCTGATCGGACTCTGAAATAAAATTTAGCTACTCGAAATCAACTCGCGAACATTATTTTAAAAACTCCTTACCACAACCAAAACCTACATGTGATGTAACCTCGGTTGGTAGGCATTGCGATGACATTGACTGCATATCATGGCTCGACATAAGCGTACTACTGCATTGCGCGGATATTCCTAGCTGAATATGAGGTGGCAGCAGCAAACTTGGCGAAATTCCATCGCGGAGGTACCTACCATTCCCATCTCCTTTGTATTCATTAGTGTTGAAATGGTTGGAGAAAATAAAAATTTGGATTTTTGAACTTCCTGCAAACCACATGTATCTAGCCATATCCTTCGTTGCTCTGCATTTCTTGGTAAACTGCAAAACGGAAAATATCTTAATTGGTCTTAAAATTATAAACATTTACGTACCAATGCAGTTTGGTAAATTTATCTTTATTTTTTTTGCACACTGAACAGCGCCGAACCATTTTAATTAAATATTAGAAAATACGTTTTTTACATAAAGTTTATTTCTATGGGTGTATGATCCGCTACTGAGTTTTTGACAAAAATAATTGTCATTTAGGGTACATTCGCAATCGGATCTCTCTTTCTTTTTACAATATATCGGCACTCTGATGTTGGGGAATGTACTTTGTGTGTACTGGCAATATAGAAGTATTACATATAACCTGTATGTATTGCTAAAGCCAATAACGAGTTTTGAATGATTACCACGCAATAATTGCCTTATTTACCAGATGCAAACCGATTAGCTATCCCCCGGTATAGTTATTCCGACTTTCTTATTACGCCTTATTCCGTTTCATTCCATGCATCAATAAAAGACTTATTCTCATTTTGGTTGTTTGTGTTTCCGACAGGGTAGGAGTTTGATGTATTGTGGAACGATTTTCCGTCATCCCTTGTCAAGTTTGGTTTGTAGACAAACCGGT
>JAPVRG010258326.1:4199-14859 GCA_029783565.1 Rhagoletis cerasi
AATACCTAAGATTACCCGCTCACGATTTACGCATTTGCCTATACGATTTAATAATATCTATTGTAATAATTAATGCAATAATTAATGCAAGTTTATATTTTCGTTTCTACTATTTAGTTCACATGTTTCACGCTGTGTGCAAATGTGTGTGTTTGTGGTTGTAAGAAGGGAGAGGAGGGAGTAAATATTCAAACATTCAGGCTTTCTCGTCCTCAACTACTTTTTAGAGAACCACTAGCTACACTCTCCGCAGGCTAAAAAAACACTGAGAAAAGGGTCATCTAAATATATTTCTCTCAATACAAGATATGGTAACTATAACCAAATAATGTAACTATTAAACCAATCATGAGTTGAGAGATACATATTTAGTTGACGTAGATAAACTCTTTTCCTAGTGTATTTATATTTTTATAGGATAGAACTTTCTTTCAAATGATTATTCTTTCACTCATTTTACTCATAATATCGATAGCTGAAGACCGATTTGAGCCGAATTTCTTGTATGCAACTAATGGCACACTGAGAAAAGAGTCAACTAAATGTGTTTCTCATAACACATGATTTGGCTATAGTTACATTATTTGGTTATATTTACCAAATCTTGTGTTGAGGGAAATATATTAAGCTGACTCTTTCCTCAGCTTAGTAGTGTCGTTTTCGTAAAGTAGCATGGAAATTTAAAACTTATGCTGGATGAATGATTACACTGGCTTCAAGCCAAAAAAACCCCCAAGAACCAAACCATCCAGTCCCCATGTAAAATCGGTCGCTGAGTCCGAAAACCCACATAATATCTCGTTCGTGCAGTTTTTCAGATATCTCACATAACGGTTTTTGATTAAAGAAAAAAAGAGTCGATCATACAAGTTTCTAATACATGGAGAATACATTAACCGATCGGCATTCGGTTTGCTACATATTTTTTACAATATAAATCGAAAATTTTCACATTGTCGCCAAAGAAACTCTTTGTTTTTAAATCTTAGTTAATATCTCGAAAACGTCTAATTTTAATTAAAAATTAATTATGAACGAAGTATAGCAAATTTAATTACATACCTTTCTTTATATTTATATATTACTTATTTTGACCGGTTAACAGATTCTACAGATATTTACTCATGTGGTGATGCCTTAAAAACTACAAGAGAGAAAAAAATTATCTAGATTGTCAGACTCAGCATTGGATGGCTTGGTTCTTTGGTAAAAAATCATTAATTATTTGTAAACTGGTGTTATTAATGGTATTCACATTAACAGGAAAAAGTATCGAAAATATCAAAATTTCAACTGAACTGCCAAAATCGCTACAGAAATTAGGTTCGAGCGTCAAGTTTTCCAGTTTTCAGAGTTTGTAGGAATTACCCAAATATTTTATACTAAGTATGCACGTGAATTTTGTTTGATTTTGACTTTTTTTAATTATATTTACTAAAATGAGTTATTTTTTATACGCTTATTTAATTTTTAAAGTTACAAACGAATAAAATAAAAACATAAATTTTATGCTCCATACTTTGATCTTTCAATAAAAAAAATTAAGCGTTCATCAGGTAAGTTAATTTGTGTTTAAGAATTTGTATTAGCATATCAAAATTCTAACGGCTAACTAAGGACAAAAGCACTTTTTTCGGCATATGTATATGCTACTTTGCCAAAATACGACCTTATTTTTATTATAATTTTTGTAGTGATCTTAGCGAACCCTTTTTCTACGTACATAAATAAGTTTACTTACATCTCTTTTGATGTTTGTTTGTATGCGTGTGTGTGTGTACTTAATCAAAGAGGAAGGTAGGTATCTACGTAGCTTCGAATATAAAAATATTGCTTAAATATTTTGATTTTCACTTTTTTTCGAATCGAATTCACTAGTTACATTTAATTATTTGGACTTCTATACAAACAATTTTTTCTAATGTGTATGTACATATGTATGTTTTGTGCAGTAAATACAGAGAATATTTTTCGCTGCTTAAAACCTTAACTCTGATGAATTGTCGTTTTTTGAAATGGAGTAGGGAAAATGCAAAACTAAATAAAAAAAAGCAGTTTTTTGATAATGTCTTCATAGGTTAATTTACCAACTATTTATTTGGGAATTTTTTTTTTAGCCATATGAATATGAAGCGGCTTTTAAAGACAAATTTAGAATCGAACTTTTATTTTGACTTTGACGGAAAATGCTCTTCTATGCACGGTTGCCACTTTGGTACAATTGTACCACATATGGGCCATTTTTCCACTTCTGGGCCTTTGGGTCTCATTTGTTTGGTTTGGGTCTTTTTGAAGCAACTATGGCTATCCGTTTGTTTTAAATATGCAGCACTCGCTGCTGCTCGGTTTGGGTAAACCCTACAGGATTTAGTCAGAAATAGTCTGGAAGATAGTACTGAAGATATTATATATTGCTATTTTTGACTAAATCCTGGAGTATGGCAACAGACTAATAATAATAAGAATAATTTAATCATAAGGGTAATATAGTTGAGAAAGAGGAAATAAAGTCAGTTATCATATTTTGGCGCGTAATGCTCAAACTACAACACCACATCAGAAGTGGCAGTGACAGCTTTCACATTTATCTTTTTCAAAATTTGCACCTGTTGCACCTAATTGCTTGAAACACTTCTCAATTTTTACATCGAATTTTTAAAACAAATCCAACGAAGATTTAACTTTGGAGGAAAGATTTAAAACACTTGTCTTTAATAAAGCTCAATTTTGTTTTCTCTACGTCAGAAATGTCCATAATTCCCATACTACATAACTTATTTGATTGCGACGATGACATTCCTGTTAGCCAGTGGAGGCTACCGACACTTTCAGTTGATGATTCAAATGAAAATTTGAATATATCTGCATTTGGAAAAAAGTGGGTGTATTTAAAAATGGCTTGAATGAAAAATCTTTTGGCGAGTTAACAAATTGCGTCCAAAATTTAATGTGCCTTCCTCACAGCTCAGCGGCAGCTGAACGAAAATTGTTTCAAGTATCTACATAGCTTTATACTGATCTCTAAATTTTCGCCAAAAGTGAAAGTGTTACTTGCTGTGAATACATGTGTAGATACATACATAGTTATGCATGTATATGTACGAACAAATATGTAAAAAATTGAATGTTTTTTACACGAATTGAAAAGATTGTAGTTTTCGTTAACGTTTAATGTTATAAGAAAAATTTTTTGTTGGACGGATAAAAATGGTACATTTAATTTTATTTTGGGCCCTTTTGCTTGGATATTAGGGTACACAAAATTTTGGTGAAGTGGCAACCGTGCTTCAATGTACAGACATACATATGTATGTGAACGACATGGCGTATAAGTAATAATTTACATTACATAGCAAACTCTAGTGCAAACTACGCAACTTCAAAAATTTTATAACGCCAATTGCTCTTCGCAAGTGGGGTAGATAGAAATGCTTCCGATTCTTCCACTTACAGTTATTGCAAAAGTTACAGTAAAAGCTTTTATAAAAAAACGCTTAGGTACTACTAATACAGATATCCGTTTATCAAAGTCATTCGCACCAAAGAACCATAAAAATATAAAGTTTGCCCGGAGATGCTTTCATATCTCTTTAGGGAGAGTTTTTGTGGCATTTTATTTTCGCCACAAAACGGTAACCATAAAAAGGACGAATGTATGAGCGCCAATAGCTTTGTCTAATGGCTTTTATTTTTTAGGAGAAAAAACACTAATAGTTATGTAAAAGATTTGGTGGCTCGATAAAATAATATTCATTGACAATAAATGCAGCAACTTGCAGCATATAAGCATCAAAATTACAAAAAACAATGAGAAGAAAAACTCTAAATGCAATTGCAGCTACACTTGTGCATACAGTGACTCAAATTTTTTATTACTTTTTTATAAAAATTGCTATGTAAATAAAAGTTTCAAACTTAATATAAAATTTTAATAAATTCGGCAAATTTTCATCAAAATTCCGAACTTTGATTTTTAATATATATGTACATATTTCTTTTTCCTGACGGCCTTTTTCACTTTTTTTATAAACATGAATTTTTTATGGAAGAAAATGGATAAGACCACTTGTAAAAACAAATTTTACAAAGTACCGGCGGTAAAAGAATCATTAAAAATCCACACGAATTTCTAGCTGCTACAAACATCCACTTTGTTATACTAAACTTTCATGGGCTACAAAAATGCATACCCTAATTTTCAAAAAATTCAGACTAAAGAAATCGAAATTTTAATGAAAATTTGTTGATTTTTTTTAATTTTCTAATAAGTTGGAGACTTTGATTTATGTATATGGTTTTGGTTATAGCATGAAAAAAATTTTTATAAAAAAGTAACAAAAAAAAATTTAACTTGAAAGACATTGTGAATATTAAAAAAAATCAACACGTAAACGCTTGTTTGAGTCACAGTGTGGCAAAGTAAAGTAAAAAAATGTAATTCTAGCAATTTTATTGCTCACTTGTTTTTTCCTCTCCTATTATGCTGCGTGATCTATATACACACATACACATTAAAATTGTTTGTTTCCTATATCGCTAAACAACATTTAAAAATCAGCCAGCACTGTCACCACTTTTCTAACAGTACGCGATTTCGTAAACATGAAATCAATAAACGAATGACTTTTAAACCCCTTTTTTTTATTTAGAAGTTGTTTTAATCCTATGTACTTTCTATTGTTAGATTCCAAGTAAATATTTTTTTTACCATAAAAACGAATAAATTCAAACTCGCACTAATGTAGCATTGCAAACATACTGTCAGAATCGTGTCGTGTGGAAGGTCGCGCAAAACGCAAGGAAGTCCTCTACAGTTAGAAGCCAAACCAATCAGAAAACATTCTAATACTACTTTCCCACGGCACCGTGAATTACTTTGTTCTCTCTCCCAATTACTATCATGAATTACCCCATTCGCAAGGCAAGGTTGTTTTTTTATTTTTTCCTTCATTTCCTCCCTTTCTTTGTTTTGAGTTTTTCTATTCTCTTTTGCTCTGACAGCTGAGTTCGATGAATTTCCGATTAAAATTAGAGACGACAGCGATTTGTTCGTAATTCGCATGGTAATTGGATCTGAATTACCTACAAATGAGGTAATTCGCTCACACAATTTCGTATGGCGCGGTGTGTAATTCGAAAGGTAATTGGAGCGCGGATCACAAATGAGAGAGCGAACTACGTAATTGGAGTGCCGTGGGAAAGCCATATAATAATCGTAGATCGTCGACTGACTACCTCATTAATTAGTATGAGCTGATGCAGATAATTGTGAACAACTTTCGATTATGCGGTTAGCAACATCTGGATTGGGATTATCAAAGCCAAATAGAAAACGCAATTCGCGAATGTAGGCTATGGCGGAAAGGTGTGAGTCTTTCTTAATAAAAAAATGAAATTAAAATAATTACATTAAAAAATTATGTTAAAAAAATCTGAATAAAAAATGTTATAAAATAGAAAACGGAATACAAAATTTCATTTTCAAATGTAAGTACAGTTGCTCTTTTCAAAAAGAAGATTTTGTAGCATAGATAGGGATGGCAAGAACAATGAATATTAACCGAGTATTTATTTTCGAAAACCGATTTAATCGAGTCGAATTCCCCGTTCTGATTAATCAAACCATTAATCGATTAATTGCCGCTTAATTTCGCAATCGCCATTGAATAATTTCAGCATTGCTGCTACTCACAACTTTTTTTCATATCATCAAAGTCGTACTAAGCCTCGTTTAAAAATGTACCAAAATGGTAACTCTGCTTGTGAGTGAAACAACTCTGTAACCTCAAAGTTACACGTTCAAGTTATACCTTTCAATATGCTCATACACGCGAGTTGGCAATTTGGCATTTGAAATGAACGCTGTGACGTAGGCTGCAAGCAGTTTTGTATTAAAGACCTCGTCGTCATGGAAACAAGACAACGACATAAAGACTTTTGGCAAAGCTGTAAAAAATTTACCAAAAATTTAATATTTATTTGAGTGTATTGGTAAGTTGAAAAGCATATTGCCTGAAAATTTGCCCATGTAACCCTCAAGTAATTTCTTAAAATCGCATCACTGATTACAATGTTTGAAAAATTTTTTTCATCTATGGGCGCTTCATAATCATTAGTTCAAAACAAAGGACGAGGGAGGAATGATGATATATGTACATATTTATTTCCTCAAAACAAGCTGAGCTTTTATTTGAATTGCCAAGTTTTTACTATGTAGACTTGAAACGGAACACTGTTAAGGCATGTGAAGAAATGAAGGTTTCCTCACAAATATTTCCACTTGATTCGTACATCAGTTCCCGCGGAACGTCTGTTTTCTAAGGCCGTAATAATTTCCATGGAAAGTTGAAGTAGATTAACAACCAAAAATTTTCGAAACTACTTTTTTTGCAAACTCATTTCAATCAAAAGCTATAAGTGAAATCTTTTCTTCTTCTTTCTTTATTTTATCATTAAGAGCAAAAATAATGGAAAATGCAGATTAATCGATTAATGATTTTGTGGCCTTGAGTTAAACATTTGATGCATTAACCGAGTAGTAAATTTTAACTGCCATCCCTAGGCATAGATTGAAGAAATCGGTATGCATTATAACTACGGTGACCATCCGTGCTTTATTTTAAAGGGCGCCTTTTGTCTTTAATTTCTTAAACTGTTCTTTAAATCTTTGAAATTTTCAAAGGTCAAATACTCACGCCATTATAATTTTTAAGTCGATAATATTAATAAATATGTATGTTTATGCATATGAAAACGGTATTTTAAACAAATCTACTTTGCAGGCTCGAACGAAATTGATGAGTTTTCTTACTGAACAGTAATTGTGGACAAGGCATAAACAACATTTAAAGACTTGACATATTTTATTTAAAAATACGAGATATTTTGAAGAGAATACATTCTTTTCAAAAACACCGGTAGTTCCATGAAAAAAAGAACATACGCCTGGGAAGAGACCAACTAAGTATTTTTCATGACGACCACGGAAAACTTCTTAAAAAAAAGTTGTCAACTTTTCAATGCTTTCGAGATCGCAATACATGAGCAAAAATAGTGACAATCTGGTCTGAAAATTTATGTTGCATAGTGTGTTAAAAATAGTAGTTTAAATATACAATTAAAATAATTTTAGACGCGTTCTTTTACGAATTCTTTAAAATTGGTTTGAAAATATATTTTCTAATTACATATGTATGTACTTATTAATTGATCAGCTTTAGTTGATCTTTCTATTTAATTATACGAGTATATTGTAACTACAGACTAAGTATGTGTATAATTTCCGATATCTTATGCTAAACGTTTTATAACATTTGCTTTTGTTTAAAATTACATACATACGTTGAAGGTACATTGCAAAATTTGACCAGCACTAATAGTTAAATTATTGAGTGACTCCACACCAGTAGAGAAAATCCTTTTGTAGCATATTGCATGCATATCTGCATATTTCTAATATGTGTATGTACATTAGAGCGTCTCGCCTTACAGGCGAAAAAAAAGTTCGCTGTAGAACCCTCATATGAAGTGTTTTTGAAACGCATTTAAAAAAATAATAAAAAAATTTTGGACAACCCTAGTAGTCGCCCAATTAAATATTTCTTCCTACGGAAGTTCATTGACCGCATATGCTCCATTGTGGTACATCTCAGTTGCTAGGACCCTAACGTACCGCCCTAATGACAGTATATTAAAGACCGTAAAAAGTCATTAATCTTTTGCGAAAGAAGTATTTCGATTAGTTGAGTAGAACCCGAAATAAAACACATTTTATTTTTAGTTGGAAAACGATACGGAAAAATCCCATATTTTTTTTGTTTTTTATGGAGCACCTGAGGTCAATGGAACACCTAAGGTCAGTGAACCCCCTCCTCGAGACAAATAAATTGGCGTATCACACTTTAAAATCCGACTATAAATGCCGAAGATATGAGGAAAATTTAATTAGGCGACAACTAGGGTTGTCCAAAAAAATTTTTTTTATTTTTTTAAATGCTTTTCAAAAACACTTCATGTGAGGGGCTGTACGGCGAACTTTTTTTCGATACGGTCTAACGTATGTACTTATTTATGTATAAACATTAGGGTGCTTTTTTCTCGCGACTATTTTTTTTACCATAAAATGCCTCTGAGCTGTAGAATTTTGAAGAAAAAGTCAAATTTTCCGTGTATTTTAAAGGGGAAATCTTCGTACGCCTTGGTCGAGCACTTAATATTAATATTAAGGGCTCAAATATTCAGGGAACTTTTTTTTAGGTATTTCCCACAAAATTTCAAGGTGGGAGTGAAAAACAAATCGTCAAAAAAAGCACCCTAATAGAGTACATCCATAATATCGATGGTCAAACATTGACAACTTCATAACTGAAAATTTTCCGAAATTCATAACTGAAAATTTTCCGAAATTGAGTTATATATGTACATATGTATATTGTAGTCGTATGTACATCAAAAATTTGAAAAATTTGCAAATTAGATTTGCAATTTTTTTATGTTATAACTCAGGTTCGGAAATATTGTCAGTTATGAGTTGTCAGTGTTTTTCCATCGATATGCTATATATTCATTAACTTTCTTCCGGTCAATTGCTTTAAAAAGATTTCTCTCTGTTTTTCTCAAGTTCACATTGGCTCTGCATAATGCGCTCCCTTAGATTTCGTATAGTTTTTAACTGGTTTCTTTAGCTTAATTTTATTACATTTATTCTTAATTTGGGGCGGATAAAGCTCTAAATGCATTTCTAAAAAGTGTTTTGTCTATTGGAATCTGTGTTTGCGATTTTGGTCCATTTCACATCGCCAATTTTTGTTGTTTTTTTCCATTTTTTTCTGAATTCACAGCATTTTATTGTTTCTATTCCTTCTACGCGTGCGCAAAGGATTAACGATTTGATTTAACGAATACTCGTCATCTCTACATAAATTATCTATGTTTTTTTTTACGAATTAAGAAAGTTGTACGTTAAACACGATAATTTGCATAAGTAATTTACTAAATGTACTAATTTTTTGATTTGTTCTTGCTTTCGGTTACAATCAACTATCACACACTTTTGCATTTCGATCTTTCCATTTACATTTACGTAGATACATTTGCGCTTCCGTTTCATGGTGGCCATAGCCGCTGTTATACAGCAGCTTCCCCTGATTTTCACAAATAACATTCCACACACACTGGTGATTGTATAAATATGTACATAACTATGTATGCATATACACATTTGTACACCGTTTCGTAGTACTGTTCCTCCTCCGCCGCTTTTCCAATAAACTTTTGGGTTATTTGTCTCACTTGCAGAAAACGCTTGTCCGCCAAGCACTTTCCTACCTTCTTTCCATTCGTACCCATTCACCAATGAAACACTTGCAGTTGCATATCTATTTTTGATTGTTGTTGTTGCCCGTGGCTGTAAGGCTCATTGGTTGCTATTGGTGGCTTTTACTCAGTAGATGCGAATTAAATTCGTAAACATTATTGCACTGTTCGCCACAAATATTGCACTTCCATGGATTGCTCTCGCAATGACAGCCCTTGTGCAGGAAGTATAGTGTTTCGTCCGGGAATTCAATGCCGCAAAATAAACATGTGAGTATTTGCTTTCGATTAAGCGAATTCGATTCGGTTTCTTGGCCGGTTGAGGTGATCGTACCATTACAAATAGGTGTGGAATTGCAGGATGAACTGTTGTTTGTGTGTGTGCCGCCAACTGCACTAGCCTGTACAACATTGTTGTTGTCCAGCACAGCCGCATTACGTGTGATGCGATTATTAGCTTTGGCGCAAATTCGGCGCTTAAGGTCCTCCCTTAGCAAGGATTTCAGTGGCGACACCTGCAATTGGTTAGAAAACAAACAAGATTTAAATCGATGTTTGACAATTAAAATGGCAAATGCCAGTGCGTTGTGTGCATGTACAGTGACTCAAACAAGCGTTCATATGTTTTTCAAGTTAAATTTTTTTTGTAAATTGGTGCATGCTATAACCAAAGCCATATATGTAAATCAAAGTTTCAAACTTAATACAAAATTTAGAAAAATTCAACAAGGTTAGGTTAGCTAGAACTGGCTGGCTAGTAAAAGCCTCACATCGGCGGATATTTTCGTCCATAGTGTTACCAAAAAAAACGACCATACATGATGAATAGGTTCATGTACATTTGGAACGTAGTGAAATAACTTATCTGGAAATTTCCTCCTACTTTCATAAGCTTTTCAACGCGTTGTATAGTGTGGGAAACTTTTCTAAAAGCTCCCCTCTGTAAAGGGGAGTGAGCATTGGTTAGAACATAGTTTTATCTTGAACTGTTCAGAGAAATTCCTTTCTAGACCATTTTTAATAGCAAAGATTGTTTTATGTGGGTCCAAAACAAGATATGGTACCGAAAGAAGAGGTTATCCACCCATTATCAAAAATGTATAGCCATAAGTATACATAATTACTTTTTAGGTACATTTATCTACTTTTAGGTAAAATTTTTTCAGCAAAGGTAAAAAAAAGGTTTGAAAATTTAATTTTCATCACTATGTAGTGCGAAAAAAAACTATTATGACATTAACGAATAGGTGGATGCTGTCAAATCGACGAAGAGAGGGTTAGCAGTCCGCGATCGGCACCACCTTCATTTTCTGCATCGTGGGTGGGCCCTATATCAAGAATCCAT
>JAPVRG010258350.1:1154-12790 GCA_029783565.1 Rhagoletis cerasi
ATAGCCGATTAAATGTTGGTAGGCTAATGTGCAAGTTTCAATTGCCTACAAAATACCTTTGATTTTTGATGATTTTTTTAGCTGACGATGTTTTGCACTTTCTTCAATATAAAAAATTGTCGAACATCCTGTGTTCAACAGCGTTTGCTAATAATTTAAATACCGAATAAAATACAGGACAAAGGCAGGACACTTGAAAAAAACAGTACATTTCCAAGTTTTTCTGCTTTGAAAAATTTCGCAGGACAGACGTCTGAAAAACAGAACGGTCCTGCAAAAAACAGGACGGATGCACGATGTAGAGAATAAAGAGGTGGCGCCCATCATGGGCGCAATCTTGTATTCTATCATTCTTGGGACGGATGGTCACCGTAGGTATAATGTAAAGATTGAATGCACTCACCTGGTTTCTGCTGTACCAGCGACGCCGAAGAGAACCTGGATGGGGAGAGCTTAAGGTACTAGTTACATACGCACATTCATATCCCAAAATTGAGGGGTCCATTGATGTGATCTCTGTCACCTCGATCACTCGCTCGTGGTGGCGGGCATCGAGCGGGTCAACCATCAATGGTAACCTTACGCAAATAAATTAACTATACAAAAGAAATGAAAAAATGGTGCAAGCCAGAAGAAAAGGGAAACTTTAACTCCCAAAATCTATTTAATTTAGTGGAAACGTGGCCAAGTATTAATACAACGCGTGCTATCTCGTAGCTCTTAAAAAAAACTACAAATCTAAATTTGTCGTAATGAGCACTAAAGTTCAATTATGTGAAGAAATTCAATATTTCCTAGTAAAAAAATCAAAAGAAATCATAATTAAATACTATCAACATAAAGAAAAAATAAAAATGTGTTTGAATGCGAATGGAATTCACGAACAAAGGTACTAAGGAATTCCAATGAAGGCGAGGCAAACCGAATGACGTAGTTCAGTCTTACGCAAACAGCGGAAAACTATGAGAAAGAAGGTAAAAACTGATAAATATCTGCGAATTACGAGTAGAAAAATGGGACTATTTCTGAGCTAAAACTTATGAGCTAAGAATACATGTCCTACAAAAAAATTTAAATAAATTTCAGACTAATTTCAAAAAAAAAAAAAACTACGCTAATCTCCCCACTACTAAATATTTATTGCGACCATCCTACTCCCGGCTGCTTGCTGCTAGGTGGCGGCGCCGTCGCTCCTCTGTTCCACTGGATGTCGCCGACTAGTCTGCGCTGCTCGCTGGTTCCTGCTCTTTTGGCGCTCCCACTCTTCTCCGCTTACTCTGCTACCATTGGTATGATCGATTCTACTGCCTCCAGCTCTTTTGGCGCTCCCACTCTGCTATACTTGCTCTGGCTGACATAAATATGTGTGTTTGTATACGCAACCATGTACTAAGTTTGGCTATGTATAGCGGCCGTTGACCTAGATAGATAGATAGCTAAAAAACGAGGTTTGCACTGCGACCATAGAATCTATTGTGCCCTCCACTCATTACAACACCTCCTGCAGTCCTAAGACCCCCAGAAAGTCAAGCAGAGCTTTTGGATGCAGGGAATGTATGTGTGTAACCGCCGGCCACATTGAGCCCAGACTCCTTTCCCGTCGTCTCGCCACTGCGTCGCACTCAAAGAGGAGGTGCAGTGGTGTCTAATTAGCTAAGTCACAAAAACGACAGATGTCATTTTACCATATTCCCAGCCTATGCAGGTGTCCTCGTAATCTGCAGTGCCCTGTGAGGATGCCTGAGACAGTCCTCAGTTTCTCCTTGGGAATGTTGATAAGAAGCCTGTATCTCTTCTGGTTAAACCCCCCCACTAGTCTTTTGGATTGCCGAAGTCCAATGATGCTTCGCCAATTTTGTTCTCTCTTTCTTAAGGTTTCTTTCCTGAGCTCGTTCCTAATAGTGTCGGGACCTATCGCAAGGTAAGGTTCAGGACCTGTGGGAGTAGAGGCTGCTGCCTCCCTAGCCAATCTGTCCGCTACCTCATTTCCCTCCACGCCCCTGTGACCTGGTACCCAAAGCAACTGAATTCTATTGAACTCAGCAAGGGCGTTTAAGTTCCTGATGCACTCAAGGACTAGAGAGGATCTAACCTCAAAGGAGAGGAGTGCCTTGAGTGCCGCCTGACTATCGCTGAGGCTTAGTATACCCTCATTCCCGTAGTTTCCTCTCAAATTAATCTCTGCACACAGATTAATTGCGAAAACCTCCGCCTGAAAGATGCTCGGATACCTTCCCATGGGCACAGATAGTTTTGTACGGGGACCAAAGAGGGCTGCCCCGATGCCCTCTTCAGTCTTTGAGCCATTTGTGTACCCTTGTATCGTACTTGCTTGTGCATGTTCCTCCAAAATAGAATTGTTCCAGGGTGCTTTACTACAGAACTCTATTTTGAATCTCTTCTCGAAAACGACCACCTTGTTTATTTCGTCCCTTGGGAAAAGAGCTAGGGGGAGCTGGGATGCTAGCTTTTCCATTTTCCTAGTCGATAACACTTTCCCTCTGCCAAAGCCTTCTCTTGCGAAGTTAAGGAGAGTACGCTTGGCTGCCTTGTCTATGGTAATGTGGAGCGGCTCCAGGTCGACAATGACCGCAAGTGCAGCCATCGGGCATGTTCGCATCGCTCCCGTGATGCACACGCATGCCAGACTTTGGAGTTTTGTGAGAGATTGTCTCACCGTGACTAAGCTCGTTCTTGAAGCCCACGCCACCGCCCCATAAGTAATTACTGGCCTTACTATCATGGTGTACATCCATCTCAAGATCCTTGGGCTACATTCCCTAGACTTGCCTGCTAGACGCCTGCACACCACCAGTGCCTTCGTAGCCTTGGATGTGGTTGCATCAACGTGTGATTTCCACAGAAGCTTAGAATCCAGGGTTTGACCTAGATACTTAACCTTCGCAGAAACACTGACTGCAACACCATCAACGGTTATATTCCTCATGCCTGGTAGTTTCCTTCTCCTGGTAAAGGGCACAATGGCCGTCTTGGAGGGGTTAATATTAAGACCCACTCTGGCGCACCATGCCCTTGTTATATTAAGACCTCTTTGAATAATGTCGCAGAGGGTGCTCACGAACTTCCCTCTGGCAATTATGATTATGTCATCCGCGTATCCCTGACAGCGGATGCCATTATCTGAGAGGGTTTGTTAGTTCGTCCACTACTAAGCTCCAAAGAGGGGGTGACAAAACACCCCCTTGGGGGCACCCCTTGATTGTCTGTACCTGTACCACTCTGTCCCCTACATCAGTTTCGTCAATTCAGGTTTGAAGCAGCATGGATATCCATTTTCGGATGGTTGGCTGCACATTCCATTTCTCTAGTGCCCGACAGACATCTTGATAGGATGTGTTGTCGAAGGCCCCCTCTATATCAAGGAAGGCACACAGCACTACTTCTCCACACTCAAAAGCACTTTCAATCTCCGTAGTTAATGCGTACAGAGCAGAATCCGTGGACCTGCGCCTCCGGTACGTATGCTTGTTGGGATGTAAAGGAGCCTGCTTTAGAGTGTTTGTCCTTATTTCATTGTCAATAATCTTCTCCATTGCTTTTAACAAGAAAGAGGTTAGACTTATGGGTCTGAAAGACCTAGCTGAAGAAAAGTCCCTCTTTCCTACTTTCGGAATGAAAACTACTCGAGCTCTCCTCCACACCTCAGGAATGTAAGATAGGGATAGGCTATCCCTCATAGCGCTTACTAGGTGTGGCAGTATAAGTTCCTTACCCTGCTCCAGCAGCACTGGGCTGATACCATCCACTCCAGGAGATTTGTACCGTTCGAACGAGTCCAACGCCCATCCGACTGACTGCTGAGAGAATAGGTTCTTTGCCAGCTTCCAGTCAGATGGGGAAGGTCTGAGCTCTCGGGACTCCATCTCCTGTTTGACGGGTGTGGCTTCCGGAAAGTGAGCCGATAGCAGGGCAAGTGCCCTTTCCTCTTCGTTACCTGTGTAGGTACCGTCAGACTTTTTTATCGCTAGTCTCGTTTCTGTTGTCCCTCTAGCTAAGGCTTTGTGCAATCTTGCAGCTACAGGAGTCGATGCTATGCCTTCGCAGAAGGACCTGAAGTTGCTTCTTTAAGCTTTCCTTATCTCCTTGTTGAACCTAGTCAGATTACTGCTCCTGAGTACTCCTCCCATCCGCCTGTGTGTTTGGCCCTATTGAAGAGCCTTCTTACCTCTTTCCTAAGCGCTGAAAGCTCTCGAGACCACCAGGGGACTTTGGTTTGGCCTCCTGGTTTTGTCACGGGGCAGCTAGAATTGAAGGCGTCTGTAATGATGCCACTTAGCCTGTTAACCTTACATTCTAGCTCTACGCGGCTAGTTGACCTACTCTCTTTCGCTAGCATAGGTAGATTTAACCCAAGCAGGCTGCAAAAATTTTCCCAGTTGGTCCTCCTGGGGTTCCTTTTGGGACGGATGTTCTCAACCTCTGCCCCGAGCTCAAACCGAATGATCCTGTGATCAGACAATGAGGGTTCCGACGAGACCCACCATTGCGTAATCAGAGAACTAGACAGTCTGTTGTCCAGAGTGATGTCCAGGACCTCTTCCCTGGCCTTAGTTATAAATGACGGCATATGGCCTACATTGTGGATACTGAGGTCTACACTAATAATGTACTCAAGTAGGGGCTCACCTCTTCTGTTTGTATCGGTGCTGCCCCACTCAACGCTATGGGCGTTAGCATCGCAGCCGATGACCAATGGAAGGCGCTTTCCTCTGCAGTGATCCACTAAGTGCTGTACCTCAAGGAGGGGACATTGATGTTGTCCCCGGAGAAATAGGCTGCTGCGAAGACGATGTCGGTGGATCTCCCGCCAAATGTTAGCGGTGTCTGCACTGCCACTAAATCCTGCGTCAAAAACTCTGTAATGCAAAGATAATTAATGTCTTTTCTGAGCACTACACAAGCTCTGGGCCTCTCACTAGAGAGGTTCCAAATTACCTTGTTGTTACTTTGGTTAAGGCCCCTTACCTGGCCTTTGTAGGCCCACGGCTCCTGAATGAGTAGGATTCCCGAGTCCTCCAATGCAATGACAACCGAAGCAGCCACTGCACGATGCAGGTTGACCTGGGCTACTGATAGGTGTTGTGGGGTCATAGCTGTGGCTCGTCGAGGTCGGAGAGCCGTGCGTCGCTCTCACTTCGCCTGTCGTGCTCTAGTCGCCTCATGTCGATCCCGTCAAGCAGTTCTTGCGTGGTTGGCACGTTCTCTGCTGGGATCTCAGTGTCTACATTCGGTTCAATCGAACCGCTGTGCTGAAGCTTGTGTCAAGTCCGCCGACATGGTGGGTGCCTCAGTAGCCGTTTTGGGTCTCAGTGGTAGCAGTAGGTGCAGGGATATCAACATCCACCTGCATTTCCTGCGACTCAGTCTCCTTGCCCTGGGCTCTTTGTCGCCACGGCCTGACGGTAACAAAACTGAACCTAAAGTTCAGGTTGAAACCTACTCTTATGATACTGCGGTATGATTCCTCGTCTATCCCCAGGTTTAACCTGAGGCCGGTCTCCTCAATGTTGCTTGAGCTAATTCGCCAAGCCGAGGTGTGGAGACCCTCGTTTTGCGCTCTGAGTAGCCCAATAGCATAATCTGTTGATTTGTGTGCGCTCCTGGGTAGGAAAACCGTAACGTTGTGCATCGGAGGAATGTCATCCCCCCTATTAGTGCACAAGGCGGGTCCCTTCCAGCGTTCTAGCTTCGAGGCCATCCCTTCTAGCCATCCCGCCGTTCTCTCATCCCTGCAGTCCACAAGGAGTAACCCTGGCCTGAAGTACACTCCGCAGAACGCCAGCGGATGCGACCACCTTTTCAGAACCTCATCCATAATGGCTTCCTGAAGCCTGGTGAGCTCTTCTGAGCTCAGTGCAACACCTGGGTAGTCAGAAGGCAGCACAGCCACGCGGATCCCTTGAACAGCATCCGAGTAATTGCGCTGCTGTGTGCCTGCCCCTTGCGCCTGCCCTGAGTCAGTGTTCCCACCCTGACTTCTGGACCATGATGTTGGATGGGGTGCTTGCTCCCGCTGACTCTTGTTGCTGGGTGGCTCCGGCGGTATGATTTCCCGCTCTTCCGCTTAACATCGGGTGCGGTCTTGTGACTATTACGGTTGCCTGTAGTTTCCCCGCCTCTCTGCCGATCGACAGGCGCGGGTTTGCGGTGAATTTTATATGCCCCGCAAGGCCGGAGACTCCGAACGGCTTGAAGACCTGCGTCGTCTGCTGCCAGAGCGGTGTCGACTCCTGGAATGGCGTCGACTGCTCTCCCTCTCTTCTTCAAGGTCCCTACAAGTAGAGTTGCCGGCTCGATCTTGCGACAGATCTCGCCGGCAGTTAGTATATTTCCACTTACCTCTCTTCCTGTACCTTTCTCTTTGCGGTTGCTACTGCTGCTAGTGCCAGATTCGCGGAGTGCCTTCTCACGGAGAACTCCCTTACTCGTAGACGGCTCATCGTCGTCGTCTTTGGCGTGCTCGATAAAAAGCGCCACTTCGTCTTCCGAGAGGTGTTCGAGGAAGCTGGCCCTACGCCTGGAGCATCTCACACTGTCGCCCTGTTGGCTACTGATGTGGGTGCCTGATGTTGCTGCCGCCACAGTACCTGCTGTATTTGTTGTTGTTATTGTTGTTTCAGTTGCTGTTTCTGTTGGTTTTGTTTGTTTTTGTTTTTTTTTGTTGTTGTTGTTTCTTCATCTTGTTTGTACGACCGCCTTCTCGGCGAGGCAAGCTCAGCGGTCTAAAAATATACTGGGGAACTCAAACGTCCGCCGCGCTCACGCCGCCGCGCCAGCGGTAAGGCCACCGTTACTCCTCGAAGCGGCCCGCTGTCGAGAAGGCGCCGTTAAAATACAGCCGGTTTTTCCCCTCCTGGCTGCAAACCGTCCAATAGGCACGGTGTCGCGTCACACCCTGGATTAGGAGGTAGCAGTTCTAGGTCACTGTTCTCCAGCAGCCCTAAGCTGGAAAGAGGGTAGCGCAATCGCTGCAAGAACGGTTGCGTTACCCCAGACCAGGGAAGGACCGATTGGTGATTCAGCTAAGCCCCCGCACCAACGACAAGGTGCCTGCCCTTCCGAGGGCCGTTGACCTATCTTGGGCAAAAATCTGTGGATCAGCTGATCTAAGGTTCAACTACGTTGTGGTTGTGCTTGCCGAGAGGTGGTAACAGCGATTTTGGCCAAGATTTTTGTTTCGTAAGTCGGCTCTTGCGTTTGTTGGAGCGATGGCGTGGATGGATGTCTGATGGCTGGAGCTGGAGGTAGTGGCAATATGGGCGTACCCGGTGTAGTGAGCAATTAGTTAGTATGCACTTTACTAGGTATTCTTATAGAAGCGCGCAAATTTGTGAACACACATACTTATGCACATATTGCATACACATTTGTACATACATAGGTCAATAAGTATGAGCGGGCCTATATGGATACTTTGTTTAGTTTTGCACCTTAAAGTCAGAAGGGCTTACCTCAAATTCTAGTGACCTCTGCAACGGCCTTTCGCCAGGATCCGTACCAATGGCGGTATACAAGAAAACCGCTTTATTCGTTCACTCTGTTTTTTTTTTTTGTATTTAGTTTTAAGCTTAGTTACACGGACTAAAGCGCGCACTATTTAGCAATAACACTCTACACTGCCACCACCTTTTTTTATTGATCCCGTTGGCATACTTCGACTCTCTTATAGGGACGACTGGGCAGAGAAAACCACTCATCTTCATCCACCTGCGCATACCCAAAGTTCCGCTTTGACATACTTATACATTCACACACACATCCTTACTCATAACTGCCTTACTGGAATTGGGGTGTTGAGGGTTTATTTGAATGAAATAGGAAATTCTAGCGAGGTTATTTTTACTTTTATACATAGCATTGTCACATTAAGTTAAACTTTTGGCAAATAAAATAAAACTCTGGGCAAATATATTTAAACTTTGTGCAAATATAGTTAATCTTTGTCAAATAAAATTCATCTTTGGGCAAATATATTTAAACTTTGGGCAAATAGAATTAATCCTTGGGCAAATAAACTTAAACTCTACTGAAAAACTGAAAAATATACTAAGAAATATGTTAATATTGCAAAACTTTATACAGACAAGACTGTAAAGTAGAAAAAAATATCAAATAAAAAGACTTTTTAATACACCACGTTTATATATATAAATGGACTAAAAAGTAGGAATAATTTTTCCAAGACTCGTAGAAATTGCCTTGAAAAGTTTTGATTTTAAAATTTTAGCAATAGTCATGATAAACAGTTTATGAGATTTTAAATGAAAAATGCTAGGCGCATGAAATACGTTTTAAACTTCATAAATGGCTTTTAAGAACTAAATATTGCTAAAATTTTAAAATCAGAACTTTTCAACACAAATTCTATGAGTCTAGGCAACATTATTTCCTGCTTTTTATTCCGTTTATTTATAGGTATATTAAAAAGTGTTTTTATTTGACTTTTCTGTTCTGTCGATTTGATTGCTTACATATGAGATTTTACTTTAAAACTCCATCATTTACATAGCTAAAACCAAGAAATGTCGTGAGTTATTTACTAATTAATCATACAAGGTATTCTATAAGGAATGTTCCGATACAAGTTTTTGTAACATAACTCCTCCATCTGTATATAGCATTGTCACATTAAGTTAAACTTTTGGCAAATAAAATGAAATTCTGGGCAAATATATTTAAACTTTGGGCAAATATAATTAATCTTTGGGCAAATATAATTAATCTTTGGTCAAATAAAATTAATCTTTGGGCCAATATATTTAAACCTTGGGCAAATAAAATTAAACTTTGGGCAAATGAAATTAATCTTTGGGCAAACAAAATTAAACTCTACTGAAAAACTGAAAAATACACTAAAAAATATGCTAATATTGCAAAATTTTATACAGACAAGACTGAAAATTAGAAAAAATATCAAATAAAAAGACTTTTAATATAGCATTGTCACATCAAAATAAACTTTTGGAAAATAAAATTTAACCTTGGGCAAATATATTTAAACTTTGGGCAAATATAATTAGTCTAATATAATTAGTTAAATATAATTAGGAATAGCTTTTCCTAGACTCATAGAAATTGCCTTGAAAAGTTTTGATTTTAAAATTTTAGCAATAGTCCCGATAAACAGTTTATGAGATTTAAAATGAAAAATGCGGGGCGCATGAAATAGACTTGAATTGATGTGGAAACGATTGCTTAAAATCTATCTTAAGCTATGTAAAAAGAGGCGTATAGGCATTTGACAGAATTACCAGTTTTTACCCGAAAAGCTTTCCCGTACTTTTTGATTTTTCTCCCTTTCTCTGAGAGAAACTTGGCTTTTTGATAGTTTTTCAGGGTTTTTCCCAGAAAAGTTGAGGAACGAAATTAAGGCCATGCTAGATAAAATTTTTTCGCTTCGCGTGACATTTCTAACTTTGCCAGCAAAGCGCAAAACGTAGAAGCTATGCCACAATGAACGCCATGGGAGCAGTTTTACACTGCTTGTTTACTCGTGAAAATTGCGGTGATTTTCATAAATTAAGTTTTAAAAATATCAGAAATGTTGTTAGTTTTTATGTTTTTTGTTATGTTTATATATAAAGATCGGGTCACTATAACCTATAGCTCCCCAACAACTTATTGTTTACATATGAGGTTTTACTTTAAAACTCCTTCATTTACACAGCTAAAACCAAGAAATTTCGTGAGCTATTTACTAATTAATCATACAAGGTATACTGAGAAAATCGTCAAGATCAGTCCTCTATAAGGAATGCTCCGATATAAGTTTTTGTAATATAACTCCTCCATCTGTATAGTTGACAGCTATAATAAAATCAGTATAATGTGTAGCTCTCAAAAGAAATGAAGGTTGAAGTTAAATTTTTTGATCTTGAAAGGTATGAAGCCTTCGGCATAGCCATCGTGCATACTTACAAGTGAAATAAGAATCAGCTGTTTTCCAGAAACGCCCCACAGCTGAGATCAATTTCAATTACTACAGGGTTACAGTCAATATCTTTAAAACTCTTTAAAAAAACTTTAAACTTACTCTTACTTTAAACTTACTCTGACGAAAACAGCAAAAAAAGTTAGATTAAGCGCATGAGTTATTGATCAAAATGCTTTAAGTTATTGAAGTGATAAACCAACAATCGAATTGACTAAATTAAATTCATATTTTGCCAACTTTTAAGCATATTTTATTAATTGTATGCTGGGTTTGAGCTGCTTCGGCCGTTTTAAGTGAAAGCAAAAACAATTTGCTTTTTGCTTTTCTCTCCTACGCGTTTCGACGCATTTCGCGCCTTCCTCAGGGAGTCTGTTTTTATTCAAAACAACCAAACATGAAATACAATGAATATTAAACATTATACACTACTAGCGGCCCGGTACGTGCTTCGCAACGTATAAAGTGAAATATTAAATCAAACTTATTCTGCTAACGAATGGTGTTGAAGCCAAAGAAAACGCTCCAGCGATGTTTACACTCCAATGTCATTTATTCTCCTAATTTGAATTTTCTTAATGCTAAGAGCCAAAGCTCTATATACCTAATAATAATAATGATAATAATTTGGCGCTTACACATATGTTAGTGTTTGGCCGAGCTTCTTCTCCGATTTGTGGCGTGCGCCTTGATGTTGTCACACAAAGGGGAGGGACCTACAGTTTTATGCCGACTCCGAACGGCGATTGTATTTTTGTGAGAAGCTTTTTAATGGCAGAAGTACCCTCGTAGGTTTGCCATTGCCTGCCGAGGGGTGACCGCTGTTAAGAAAAAACCTTTTTTCTAAACTTTTTTTTGGGACGTTGACCAGGGCTTGAACCCAGGCCTGCGGAGTGGAAGCGCGCACTGCTTACCACTACACCACAGCGGCCAAGCCCTCTTTTCATCAGCATTTATCAACAACTTACAATGGATACTCATGTGGTTCAAACACATCCTAGGGTTATCCGGGTCCACGTTTTGGCCTATATCTCGAGACCCTAGTCACGGAACGACATGAAAAATACTCTATACTATAGCATTCATCAACAGCTTCCATTTGATACCCATATTGTGCAAACACATCCTAGGGTTACCCGGGTCCACGTTTTGGTCTATATCTCGAGACCCTAGTCATGGAGGGGCATGAAAAATAATCTAAACTATAGCAATCATCAACAGCTCCCATTTTCTACCCATATTGTACAAACACATCCTAAAGTTATCCGGGTCCCCGTTTTAGCCTACATATATCTCGAGACCCTAGTCACGGAGGGGCATGAAAAATAATCTAAGCTATAGCAATCATCAACAGCTCCCATTAGCTACCCATATCCACGGGTCCACGTTTTAGCCTACATATATCTCGAGACCCTAGTCACGGAGCGGCATGAAAAATACTCTATATTATAGCATTCATCAACAGCTTCCATTTGATACCCATATTGTACAAAAACATCCTGGGGTTACCCGGGTCCACGTTTTGGCCTATATCTCGAGACCCTAGTCACGGAACGGCATGAAAAGTACTCTATACTATAGCAATCATCAACAGCTTCCATTTCCTACCCATATTGTACAAACACATCCTAGGGTTACCCGGGTCCACGTTTTGGCCTATATCTCGAGACCCTAGTCACGGAAC